>JAUZND010025684.1:0-24160 GCA_034780555.1 Coelogynopora nodosa
TATAGTTAATAAAAATGCATAGATTATATGTGTGGGAATCTGCTTTCATATTGAGTCCGCTTACTTATTGAAGCCCCTTCGCAAGACGACATCACCTCTTGGTTCCTCAAAACAAGCGCTAAATTTTTGTGTAAACCTCTCACTGACCTTTTCAATAAATCGTTAAACTTTAACAGTCCCGACACAGTCGAAAACTTCCATCATCACCCCGATACCTACATCATTCATTATACAACTTTATTGTACAAAATATGTCTGTGTGTGAATCACATTGTAACCTGTTTTCGTGTCCAGGTCAGAATTTATTTTTTAATAAAAAAAACATAATATCCTGGTTAAAATTTAAAATGTAAATTATGATCAGCAAACGGTGTTTTACATTTCATGCCTCATTCGGACAACAATGATGCGTTTTATAACTTATCAAGCATGAATAAAGTAGACACAATTATGTGTTTCCTTTTAAACTTAATATGATAAAAAATTTACGTAATTTTTATAAAAAATCTTTCTTAAACGAATTATATATATATATCAAAATATTTTCAACACAAAGTTATTTTACAATAAAAAGCGGAAAAAAGTATTCAAACGATTTCACAGTTTATGGTATTGATATGAACAATCAACGTGAATGTTTCCAAATTACACCTTATTTTACTACTCATCTCTTAGTCAACGCTATAAACAAATGACTAAATTTGTCACTCAAAAGCAGTGCATCGTCCGCCAATTATATTTTCAGTTTTGTTACCAGTTGTTGTCTCACAGAAGTGTTAAAAAAACTTGTCTGGTAAGTTAATTGGTATTATTGTCAATTATAGTTCTTACTTGTACGTAACTGATCAAGACGAAAAGTAAAATGGATTATTATAAAATATGTTAAAATTATATTTTTATATTTAAATACACATTTTACTTTTGCGTAACGCTTTGTAACATGAAATTCTACACTTTTATCTTATTCAAATTATCAATTAAGTCATACACCGTATTGAGGCAAAAAGACAACTTGTTTATATAAAAAGCGACCTAAGTATTTCAACTTAAAAAAATTTTAATTGTGAATTTATTAGGTGAATGAAATTACTTAATCAAAAATGTTAGTGGAACGTAAAAAACAGTTTTTTCTTTAAATTCCATTTTTGAAAACCAATTTATAATAGTCCAAATAATAAGGAAAATATGAACAGATTATAATCAATGTCTATACAAGTATTATAGAGGAATGTATTCAAGAGTTATTATACTCTGACAGTGAGTTCAAAATGTTGGTTAGGAAAATATTTTTGATAGTCAAATAAGTGGGAATAAGTAACTAAAAAGGCAATAAAAAAGTATTTTTAAATTTTAATCCTTTGTTAAGAATTTTTTTCTGCGACGAGATAAGTGGACATTTTTAATTAATCGCTGTATATACATACATTGTTTTCTTACAATATATATATATATATAAATTATCACAATTTAGACTATACGCTTAAATACTGATACAAATACAAATCACATTCAAAACTTGGTTGTTAATGAAATTTTTATTTTCTGTTGACACATAAATTGTATAGATTGTTGGAATAATTAGAATAAATATAATAAAAAATTATCCATAATATTATCAAAAATATAATTCAGAACAGTAATAATATAAAGATGAATTTTGATAGACACAGTAAGCGCCAGGTAAATCTATCTGCGGACCGATTTCGGGGTATTTTCCCCTCATCAGTACAGAGTAGATACAGTACAGTACATAAATAGCGACAATAAATAAGCTTTTATGAAATGCTACAAAACATATATTTTCAAAATAATTTCCCCATCACTCAATGTGTGCATATTGTGATGTTCTAATCGAATAGATTCTTTTGTAATCTTCATTTTTATAATATATCCTCAGAACTAAAAGTAAATCCCAGTCCATCACACCCTATGTATACACAATCACAATTACGTGAAATAAAAATAAACCAAACAAGATGATTTAGACCCTCCTTAGGTGATTCAATTGGTTATTACTGATGAATAATGTTTAATAATTTTAAATAAATATAGTCCATCTTACAATTTTGACATTTATACAGTGGGCTAACCTGCCAAACGAGACACGACGCGGAAAAACTTCTCGCGACTAAGAATTGTCTCTTCTCTCTAAGCGTTGTTAAAAAATAGTTTGCTTATTTCAAACAAAATGTTTCTAAATAATGTTATCAGCCTGTTTACATTGAAATGTGTATTTTGTCGGGAGGCGTCGCAGAAAAGTAATAACTTCTATTTCAGTTCCGCAGAACCGTGTTCAGTATAAATAGGGTTAGATTGAAAAGTTTGTATTAAACTTTTGAGGAACATGGTGTCATGTCATTATGTTATTATTTATTATTATTTTGTTATTCTCTCCGATAGTTTATTCAGAGTCTACTAAATCTAACCTAAGCTGTAATAAGTTATCTGAAACTATAGAAAATGTCCTATCTAAACAATTTATGAACATTCCATAACAAGGCGTATAAATCTCACTGAAAACGACATGTTCATAGGAGGTATTTAACAGATTCCTTATTAAAAAACTCAAATCATACTATTGCAATATTTGCCCGAAAAGGACTACTTTAAAAAAACATACATTGTTGTTGCATTAAACGAATATTTTTTTAGTAATATAATGTAGGAATAGCTTGTATGAATAACTTGTAGAAATATATTCTACGAATAGCTTGTATGAATAGCGTGTAAGGTAGGGTGCACTTTTGTATTCAAATATGAACTTATGATAAACTAAGTAAGTGTAGTTCTTATCATGATAAATTGAAGTTATAAAACTATATAGTTAATATTTTATTTAACAAGTATTGTTGAAGTTGTAACATTTATATATGAAAAATTATGATGGAGTGTGTTTTATATAGTTAGTATAGATAGAACTAATATATTCGTAATAGTATAGTGAACATTTATTCAAACAATAGTAACTATAACGTAAAAACTGGATGAGCGGTATTGAGTGGACTAATTTTTTCCCTAGATATAGGAATTTACATAGAAAAAGTGAAATACTACATAATAGTAAAAAATATATAGTGACATAAATTTAATTTCAAATTCTATTTTTAAGGTTTTATTTAATAGTTAAGTGGTTCTTTTGATATATAATAAAGTAATAATATATTACCTAAAAGTTTACATTTTTGATGACGAAAAATTATCAGTAAGCTATACTTGATTAATATGTGTTTAAAAAGTGAATTCGTTCATTTTTTAGGAACAAAATATATAGAAAAATATTACATAAATTTCCTTAAAGCAAAAGTTGATATTGAATATTTCCTAGCTGAAAATGCAGTCTATTTGATAAATTTTAAGAAAAAATAACTCTTACTATTAGCCGTTGTCTGTCTGTCCGTTATCTATTTTCACAGTTTTGCACAAACAAATGCAACATTTTTCTATAGGTTTCAAAAAGAGTCGAGAATCGACGGGCTACCCCACTATAAGTTGTTAACTGGTTGTAATATCTATGCCGTCGTACTATGGCGTCGTACTTTGGCGTCGTACTATGGCGTCGTACTTTGGCGTCGTACATTGACGTCGTACTTTGGCGTCGTACTATTACAATATTTTAGATGTCTGGCAGGGAAACACAATAAATTGATTTACTATTTTCACTTCATTGTAATTATTGATTAACCAGAAAAACAATTCAATACAATTTGTCATAATATACCTATGAATATCTCACAAAATTTCAATATTTTTAATTCATAAATTTGTTTCTGTGGATGTAATTTTTATAATAATTATTTATTTAAATTATAAATTAAAAAAAGTTTCTGAAAATTTTTCGTGTCTAACCTATTCAATCAAATATTACCATTTGTCCATAACATGCACTTTTTCCATTAGGAGGACCAATAATCATTAGGAAATAATTTTATTTATTTCTATTGGTACAAACCCAACCCGCAATTTATTCATGCGACGTTAACGCTTATTATATATAATAAATTTTGTGCGGTAAATTTCTCATAAAGAAATTTGTTTATCATTCATGAATAGTTCATCTTCCACCGGCTGAGTTTCAAGTTTTCAAATATTTGGTAACTATTAAATAATTTTATTATCGATCAGACACGTTTTAAATATGACACATCTTTTTTTGGAAGAATAAAAACCTACTTTTTTTTACTTAATAATATTTACTGATAATTCATTGATGTAAATTAATTTGGTTTCTTCATTAATTAATTATACAATAATTATTTATAATGTGTGGTTTATAACTAAATGCTATTGCAAATTACAAACGGCAAGTTTAATTATATATACAGAAAATTAGCATAAATTTGGGCTTAGCATATATTGGTTTCTTTGCTAAGAATTTAGAAGTCCTCCTATATATTATAGATATATTACAACATCTAAAATGTAAAATAATTTGATTAAGGGTGCGTTTTTTTATTCTGCTCAAATTTGAGCAACAATCCGGCGTAGTTCAAATTTTGTAAACAAATTATTTACGAAATAGTTAATTTACGGCCGTTAAATAATTATTTTTTATAAATATACGTGTATATAAACCTGATTAATGATTTTGATATTTGTAATACAAATATATATCATAAATGAAATTATATTAACATATTTTAATGTATCTAAATAGATAAGATAATAGTTATTTAGTTTAACATATTAAATATATAAATATTTTTAATGTTTTTTATGTAGGCCTACTGTCAGGCTATATATTTTAATATAAATAATATGTTATAGGTTACAGTTTAATAAAAAAAATTAAATGTATACGTATATATTGGTTAGATACTTAACAAAAAACATATAATCATATCATTTATTGCACATTATAAAAATACATCGAACAAGGAAACAAAGAGAAGTTGATTATAGTTGAACTGAACGTCCTTTTTAGCGAGTGAAAAAAGAAACGATCTACTCGAAAGGTTTCTGTTGCTAAAAGAACAATTGCAAAAATAATAATCTGACCATTCTAGTTCTTTTAGCAACACAGTGATTGTTTTTTTCTAAATTGTGTAAGTTAAAAACTCTATTTAAAAATAATAAAGAATTTTCCTTTAAAAAATGTTCTTATTTAAAGTTTATAAACGCTTAAAATTTATTATAAAAATTATAAGCTTTGGCAAAATATTAACTTTCAAAATTTATAAAAATAGTAGCAATATGTTTCCTTTTGTGACTTTAATGATATGAGTTATTCAATGTTATTTAATTCATAAAATGTTTACAAATCAAATTGTATTTTTGTATATTTTAAGATCCTGTATATTTTTCAATTATTTAATTCTTCTAGTTCGTCATCCTTACGTAATTCACCGTTATATGTACTCAGTACTATTTAAGGCAGTACATTTTAAATGTGCAATAAGCCGTACTTTTTTATTTAATAGTACCAAACAATTATTTGATTTATTTTAAATATATTGATTTTAATAAATTAAATGAATAATTAGTACTCTGTTAAATAGAAAAATACGTCTGTTAAATTAAATAATATTCTGGATTGTAAACAGTGAATTATATACGTTAAATTACTTAAGTTTTCGGCCGTTAAACTATGTAATGTTACTCGTCGCTGCGCGATTCGTACATTATGCGCGTTTAACAGCCTCTTCTTTTAGGTAATTAATGTACATACACATATTATATACAATTGAACAATAAACATAATTATTTAAAAATATAGTCTTTTTGTAATCTAGATAAAGTTGAATCTGATAACAAACATTTAATATAATTTTTTTAGTGGTTAAACATGATATATAATTAGACACACTACGTGAAGACCAAGGTAAGCCCAAGGTAAGCCCAAGGTAAGCCCAAGGTAAGCCCAAGGTAAGCCCAAGGAACGCCCAAGGCAGCCTAAGGTAAATAGTGACTTTTTCATTTATAGTATATCTGACAAATAATCACGTTTTGAAACACCATCATCCGCAAAAGGAATAATATTTTGTAGTGAAGATATTGCATTTAATGAATTACCTGTGGATATGTTATGTAGAACGCAACAAGTTGTAATAATGGGCGTAATGTTTTTCATTTCAAAGTTTAAGTTTTTGAGTACATTCTTAATTTTCAAAAAAAAGCAAAGCAAAAGCATTTTCAACCACAATCCGCTGTTTTGAAAAAGATATGTTGAAATTACTTTTTTTTACAGTTAAGTGGTCTGTGTCTTAATACGGTACTAATATATACATAGGAAATGCCTAATCACCAATAATATGATAATAAATACATGGAGATATAGATTTCGCAAAAAGTATTGTATACGTTGAGTTTATATTTCGCTTATGTTTAGTTATTTTAAATTTAACAAACGAACCAATTGAATGAAACAAAATGAACCTGAACATAATTAGATTACAGTTCATGCGGTAAGCAAGCTCTACATATATAATATATATATATATATATATATAAATTTGTTACATAATCATACGAGAAATTATTAACGATGAAAAGGTTTGAGAAGGTAGTGAGGGAAATTGCTCCCCAAGTATTCCCCGGAAGATGTATAAGGATAGCTCTCATGAGATTTTGTCGTAAACAAGTGCCACTAAACAGGATCTCTAAAAAGGCAAAAAGTTCCTGAGTTTTTATGGGGGAAGAGGGGGGTCACAATCAGAGCCCACAATCAGAATAACATGGCACCAGTTCTGCGTTGATATTGAAGGGAGTTATACACACTATATTTCTTCCATTTTGTTGTGAAATTCAATAGAAATATTGACTAATACATGTTATTGTAAATTGATTTTCAATGTTGTTAAAAACTTGAAAGAATTTGGTTTCGTAATAGTGAAATGGAGATTAAAGAAAAGAATAATATTGAAATAAAAAAGAATATTGAAAGGAATACATTTATTATACTCGTAATATACGAGTGATATGATATGTATTTGTATTAGATAGCAATGTGAAATATAAAAATATATAATGAATGAGCTAATTTATTGTTAGATGCACATATTTTTCAATTGATGACATTAAAAATTAAATGATTATGGTAAATATTAGTATTTACTCGTAATTATTCAATAATTATAAAATAATTTAAACTTTTTTAGTATACACTGCATAATTGCATAATTGCCATTCGTTGTTTAATCACTTATATAATTTAATGTTATAAATATATATATACGAGTATATAATCAACAATTAATAGGATACACTGAAACAGAATATTATTGTATTTGAATAAAGAGTGAATAGCAATTATACACCCTTGCCTCATTAACGCAAATAGATAGTTAATTATGGTTTGCGCCAATTAAAATATATAAATGTTCACATGTTCAAATAATATCATATTTATTGTATTGAAAAGATTAATGAGTTTCCTTTGACACTCGAGCCGTATCACGATAAACTGTATCCATAAGCTCAACATTTTGATGCTCAAATCACTCTTAAACGAGATTTTTATGTGCCTATACCAAATATTGTACCCAAATATATGACTTTATCATTAATAATTATTATTATTTTATTATAATTGAACTGATGGCTAAAGTAGAACATTTTGCACGCGTTTTCGAACTTTCCATCAAATTGAAATACTAGCTTATCCTGTTTTGCAATACAAGTAGAATATAATTCTAGTCAATTTAAGGGAAGAGGAGAATATGTATGCATTTAAATGTGATTATATATTTATTAATTAAATGATAATTTGGTGCATCTCATTCTACTAAATCATTATTGCAGACTGGCTGCCATGAAAAATGCCACAAAGGCATGTTTCTTGCATTGTTAGATTATTTCGAAAGTAATTTACTGCCACATTGTTATACATACCGTTCAATTATTTGTGAAAGTTAATTAGTGTTAAAAATATCACAATAAGTCGATTTAAATAATTAACTTGGTAATGAATAACCCACATCTCTAAAAACTGTAGTTAACTGCAGTTATTGTATCTGTGTAGTAAACAGTCGTTATTTTCGCAGTTAATATTATTTTTAAACTATAGTTTTCAGAACCAATACGTTAATAAAAAGTAATATATAATATAGAAGTAAAACAAGTTTACATTGATCGTTTATTTATTGATTTATTTTATAAATGCTTTTAGTTCCGTTGTTTTCTCACAGGGTGCCTATACCTACTTGTTTCTTCCGGTTTCCAGTGTTCAAGTATTTCATGAACGCTTCTAAGTATACACGTTAAATTTCAATCACCAGACTGAAGCAGTTATAAGTGCAAGTAAGTTCAGAAAAGACGCAAAATTTCTCAATACATGCCTTGTATTCATAATAAAATATAAAGGAAATTTTAAAGTAAGGAAATTATAATCTCACCCGAGGTAAATCAGCAAATATGTCATATGAATCAATCCAGTAATGATATTTTAAATCAGGGAATAAATATATAGTCTTTAAATGCGTTGAATATTGTGTTGTACTTATAGCTGCCATCTGCTACCATTGCCTAACAATGATTCTTTTTATTACTGAATATTTTAAGGAAGGGAAACAAAATTAAATTAATTTTTTTAAATTAAATTTTATTAAACAGAAATTAAGTAATTTTAATTGTGGCGTACTTATTTAATTTCAATTTCATTAGGTGGTTATTAATATTTATCACAATATTTAACCTTTTTATTTATGGATATTGGCTTGAAGGTTTTTATTAAATTTATATTAAAATGTGATGCGAAATGACTGGTTTTTTAAATAACAAATTGGAATCACCATGGAAACAATCGGAGTCTTTTATTTAGTAAACAGTGTTTGTTAACAATGAGTAATCACTAATTAAATATAAAGTAAATACTAACTACCTTGTTTTCTTCTAAATCTTTGTATTTAACAATAATCACATAATATATGCACAGACAAAATATACCTTTGCATATATCAATGTTAAAGACATATAATAAGAATAATTTGGGGATTATTAAAAGAAGTTGTCTACGTCAGACAAATAAACCTCTCTTATCCACTCTAATTATATAGTTATACTACTCATTATAAATAAGCTATGAATAGTATAAATATTATTGTAATAATATTTTAAATTGCTGGTTATTTTAATAATTAACACTAGAAGCGCCGGACCCGTCAATTGACGATTGTTTAACTTCAAGTACATGTAACTTTTTTTTTATACCTTTTATTCTTTATTCCTTCCTCCACTATTTTTTTCTTGACGAGGTGCGTAAGCAGACGAATTTTTAAAATATTATCTCTTAATAAAAAAAAGTTATGGGTAGTTATACCTTTAAGCGCCGACCCCGTCAATTGACGATTGCTACAAATTTCGAAAATCAAATGTCAATTGCGTAGTTATAACACTTTTTAAGTACTATAATTGAACTGTATAACATATACTAACATTGTGTTTATAATAATTATATAATTCTGTTTTATTATAGTTATACAATTATATAAAAAATTATAAAATAATCCAATGAAAAGCCCACATCTATTACACATAGATACAAACAAAGTTACTCATCACAACATATATGATACCCATGATAGCCTGGCATTTGCCACAGACAGGTTTGACACATTTTCTACACAAATTAACTGCCCGATTCAAGTTCAGTGTATATATATTTTCGATAAACTTATTTTTTTCGAATAATGTTGCAAGTTTTAGCTTCTAATATCATCGTCAAGTACGAACATTCATTTCATATATTTATATGTTTTATCGTTCTCATTAGTATTATAATATCTGTTTTACAATAACTATATTTTACATTATTGTTACGTTAAATTATATTTTCATTGTAGATAAATTGGGAAAAAAAGGAGTTAATTTCAGACCAATATTTTAATTATGGGAGCAAAGCAATCTGTAAGTAATACATTATTGATAAATGTTTTTCAATACTTGAAAAAAATAGTACTTTTATGTAAATTGGTTTTGACTATGTATTTTTACTCAAATTGTGATGATGAGATTTTTCCACTTTTTGAGTTAGATATAAATTTTAGAATTTGTTGATATTCATATCAGGAATGTGATTTTGTTTAATGAAATTCATAATTGATTAATTATTTCTAATAAAACATTGTACACGTTACCTTGTCTCCCAAATATATTTTGGTCAACACTTTTATCATGTCTATTTCTTTACTCGAAATTTAAAGTCTTTAACTACAATAATCAAATCAGCGTATTTTAAAATGAAATATATCGAAAAACACATTTTTATAATAAAACTTATTTTGTAAAATTATAAATACTATCCCTGGATTAGATGTCACAAACAAAATATTTCAACAAAATAAGTGATATTAATCACTTATTTAATTTAAAATTATTTAGGTACTCATTTACGATATGCGTAAAACCACGGAATATCAGCGGAATACTTTTACAGTCATATATTAAGCAGTCGATTAAAATGTATGCAATTTTTAACCATTTCCCTACCATCCTTAGCTGTTCTACGAAGATTTATTCGTTTGTATATGTTCTATTGTTAAAAGAGGATTGACTGCATTTTATGAAGTAGCTCTTCTTTTCTTTAGCAGATAATTTTATAGTTGTTTCATTTTAGTTTGTATGTACAAACACCTCACTTGCACATAAAAAGAGATACTAACAACGTATCTTTTGAAACGTGTCCCATATGAATTTTACTAACTATATACATATAACTTGTTGGCATTTAACAAATGTATATTTTACCAAATAAATAATATTATATTTTAAAATGTTATCGTTGCATTGTTTAAAAAAGTAGTATCAATAATACGGAACATTAAGAATTGATTATTTTTCCATGCATTGCAGTAAAATCCCGCAATGTTAGCGCGTCTAGATATTTATAATATAGTATATCTGCTTCAATATGTACGCAGTTATTGTATATCACGGGTAAATATTTGCTTGTCCAGTGCACAGCTCAACTCCGCTAAAGAGTATGGACAACACTCCTCCCCTTTTATTAGGCCCATGAAGAAAAGCCTCCCTATTTATGATTTTCTTCACTTCACGATTCTTCTTTTTCTCCTCTCTCGAGAATCGTTGGCGGCTAACCCCCGCATACACTTATACGAAGCGGTCAGCCTTCCTCTGGCCAGAGGAGAACTCACGTCACCCATCTATCAGCACCCTGTTTCTCTCATTGACCGAAGGGCCTTTCCCGCTCAAAGAGCGGATCACCCCCCTACGCACGAGGTGAACCGGAGTGTCCCTCCAAAGACTCGACGAACTCTCTCCAACAATTCTGTTTGGACTCAACGATCAGTTGCCTGCCCTTCCAATTAACTAACTTCCGAACTAACCTTTGCAAGTTGCAGCTGTCAGCCAATAGGAATTGCAAATGATGACACACTACACATCTATACTAACTTAATGTCTGGTTTCAAAGCTACTGGTATATTATCAGGCAACCCTGCTAAACCGATAAAACATTTGCCCTCCACTAATAAAGAGGCATTGATGATTGGACAACAATTGGATGCTGAAAAGAAATCGAAGCCAGGGCGATTACATTAAATTTGTCCCCGACAATAAATTTCAATTAGCTCAATTAAAGGTTACAAAAAGAGTATCTTCTTGAATTTTTCCAACTTCTTCTTCGATTCGTTCCATTGCCTCGTCATTTTTCATATAATTGAATAGTTCAATTTAATTATTAATTTTGCCTTGTACTTTGTGTTTCAACTCTTACAGGGTCAATTTCTTCTCTTTGTTTTTCTGTATGTCCTTAAGAATTGTAGTCAGAAACATCGAATTGTACGTTTTGTATAACCAAACAATATCCCAAAAAGACGTTGTAAACATCAAAAAAATAAGATAAAATCATACCTAACATGTAAGAAAATATAACATATATTGTAAATGAACCATGTAGTAGTAGCAAAATCAAGCTGATTGATCGTCAGAATCCTCATTGAAATCATCGAGCAAAATATATGTTCATAATACATCACAGTGGTAAAATGTCTACAACTCTGTCAAATTTTAACCGATTTTTTAAAAATAAGCACTGACTCATAGCTATACCGCTAGTCTATCTATTTAATTTCATTCTACTATACACAAAATTAAAAAAAATTAATTAGCTGTAAATCACTAAAAAGTCTATACCTTCGTTAAATTTCAACCGATTTTCAAAAAATGTACACTAGCTCATAGCTATTCTGAATGTCTATCCATTACATTTTATTTTACTAAATAAAAAAAAATATGAAAGTTAAAAAAATTATAATACTTACAATAAAAAAACGAGTATAAAAGATTATCAAAGGTCATAGGTCATAGGTCATGGTCAAAGGTCAAAAGGTCAAGGAGTGCGGTAAAATCCACCCTTCTTATACTACTTTGATAATGTGCTCTTTGCGCAGCAATTTATTGCTAAATATTTTAGACACAAGCTTTAATTTCAAATCGTTTGAAGATATCTAAAAATACGTTAAATTAAAGAGGTTAAAGTTAAGTTTAAAAAGTGACATGGATTATTTGGAGTTACCTAAAAAGTAGCGATTTACTAAGAAATCGTGAAACGCCAATGGCTTTAAAAATCACATGTCTTTTGACAGCTTGCAGTGCAGCATTTTTGAATTGGTAGAACAAAAACATGATGGAAAGATTTGTACAATAATCAGATTGAATCAAAGATTCTGCAAGGATGACTCTTCTAAACAAAGTTAATAGTTTCCCAATGTGATTTTCTACCGTTTTTTAGTTTACTTGTACAAAAAAAGGAACGCTACTAAATATTTCCGATTACAACGTATTATATAATAATTTTCTATATAAATAATATATTTTCATTATTAAATTAAGCCATATATCAAATACAGACAATGTAACATACCTGCTGATATTCTGTCTTTTCCTAAAACTGTTATCTAAATTGCGTCAGGTTATAAACAATAAAAAAATATGGATTTTTTTGAAAATTAATGAGCGTTTTTATAATTTTATTGCATTTATGGACAATGGAAAAGCTTATTTTTTCATTTTGAGCTATGATTTGACTGTAGCGATTCCATGCCGCAACAATTTAAAGATTTTGAAAGAAATTAACAATTTTGGCGGGATAATTTTGTTATTATCGGATTGTTTTATATATTGGTTGATGTATGGTAATTATCTTTGATCAGTCTTTGAGAAAGTAAAAGGAGTATCCCCGTTCATGACAATTCAACTATATTCAAATATATATATATTTTAAATATATTCGTAAATTCAATACATTTTTATTCGAATAATAGTATTTTAAATATATTAAAATTTTACTTAATTATAATATTAAATAGTATGTATGATGTAATTTATGATTTTTAGTGGAATTCTATTTATTACACCATTAATATAAAAAGCGCTTAGAATTAAAAATTGATTTTACTAATTAGATAAAAAATTTAGATTGATTTTTAGGTTAAATAATCCAACGCTTACTAAGTAACTGTATCATTGTATTTGGGGGAAATGTTACATTTCGTACGTTCAGAAAATTTTCCTCAACGAGTTTGGAAAGATTGAGATTCAATATGATTGTTAAAATTAATATTTTTGATCTACATTGTTAATAAATAATTTTTTAAAATTTGTTTTATTTAATTGACGATTATGTTTTATAGTCGAAGTGTCCAGATTAAGTATTTTTATAAACCCAACTCTGATTGTCACTTTCAATATTCACAATCTGTTAATATTTTTCTTAGATTTGATGTGATCAGTTATTATTTTTTTATGCATAACTATATTATTTGATGTTTATAATTTATTTATAACTTTTGTTTAATATAATTATTTTACCATTTTTAATTTTGCTTCTACGAATTACTCTATATATTTTCAGAGGCGGGTGGACGAATTGAGAAATGTAATAAATACAATTCCAGAAATTACGACGGTATATAGTAACAATTTAAATATACACTGTATCATCATTCTATTCATACAGACGCAGTAATATTTGTCTATAGAATTCCTTCATTCATTTATTATGTTGAACATCTTATTTAACTGTTATATATTTTTGGATTCCGTTCCCCAATTGTTTTTATGTAATTGTTTTTAAACTAAATAATATAGCCATTTGAGATTCCATGTATTTTCCTAAATATGTATAAAAATATACAAAATTATAATTATTAAAAACATCAATCCAGTAATGTTTACGTAGTAAAATCAATGATTCACACATTTGAACAAGTTTAGCTTTTATCCGTGATAATAATAAATATATATATCTAATACAATTTAAGGAGACAAATACAAATTATAAGGACTTTACATCCTTTACCTTACGACTATGAAATGTTTACAATTTTATATCGGAAGAACCACCCCCAAATTACATGTAGGCAGAATCCGAGAATACTTTTCAAACACGAATCAATATATGACTCGATCAATAAACAAAACAACAGCTGCAAAAATTAATTTAGTTAATCGATCATTGCAACGGATCCTAATATACATGATCTACGATTTCAAGAAGCCATGTTGATTATAGAAAATAAACCCTAAAAAGACTATGGAAAATTATTTGCGAAGAACTTCTTTATAAGATTTACCGATCTATATGATAAAAATATTATGATTACTTTTGATAAATTTTGATGAAAAATTTACGTTTTATAATTTTAACAATATATGATATTTTACTATAAATAATTCTGCTTTCCGGAAAACCAATGTATAGGCCCTATATTGTATTTTTTATTAAAATAAATTAAAAAGGTGCTGTTTATACCTTTTAGGTAACTATATTTTTGTATGCAGCTACCTAGTCATATATATAGATAAGGTATAAACAGTTCTCTTTACTTATTAAAAAAAGTAGTAACAGCAAGTAATAGCAAGTAATAGCAAGTAATAGCAAGTAATAGCAAGTAATAGCAAGTAATAGCAAGACAGCTTCGAATTACTACTTCCAAAGGGTTCTTTTAATAAAGCACAATTCACAGGCTCACAAGTCCCAGTCCACAAGTGTCGTAGAAGAGCGTTGCATAAATCAAATATCTCACTTGTATTGATTTGTAGTGAAATGCAGGGAAATGATATGGGAATGGTCTGCAGGGAAACTAGGGGTGGGAGAATCTTATAATATCCAATGAAAATTGGTAAGTTAAGGGTGGCTAGTATATATGACACATTTGACCATTAATATTAATTAATGTTTAATTAATGATTAATTAAATTAATTAATTAATTAATCGTAATTGTTAATTTTAAATAATTTAGATTCATTAAAAAATTCTGAAATCTTGTATATATTTTCAATGTGAAAAAGGGACGCAAATGACACTTGAAAATCGATTCCGCATTGTTGACTATATTTGATCTTCGATCTTCAATATTCGTTCTATATTTCAACACGATTGATTTTACACTTCGCCATTTAAAAAATCAGATATTGGCAGGGTGATTGTTGTGCGTAGCCAAATTGACGAAACTGATATATATATACGTGTTTTACTTATCCACTGGTTGCTTTTCAAAAAATAGCAAATAATGGGAATAATTATGTTTTTCAGAGTCTTTCTAAAATAATGACTCGAATTGCGGGAAATTGCTGTGTGTATATCAATGTGTCATGTTATAACTAATGGGATAGCTTACGAATATTACGTATTATTATTTTTTTTGATTGAAAATATTATTCTAAAATTTATTCTGACTTGGTTTCAAATTTTCTTTTTAGATTCCATTGACAATCTGTTCAATCACCTTTTAGTTATTGTATATTGTTTAAATTAAATGTTTTAAATAACAGTTTTCAATATATATATATAGCTAAATGGTGACTTCCTTTTATATAATAGTAATATTTTACACAATGAAAATATGTTGCAGTAATGAGAGAACATTCGTGAAACTAAATATTAGTTTAGTGATAGACTGCGTATCGTAATGATCACAAAAAAATAACGAGCGTGGCCCTTGCAACATGACAACATGATTCCGATTATTAAAAGCTGCGTACTGTCTATATTGAGGTCAGTCGAAATAGCACGGCGCATAGAGGTCTGTTTGGTTTTGTATACTTAAAATAATATACAAATCTGAATATGTAGTTATTAATTAAAAGCTTATATTTAAAAACGTCTTTAACAAAAGACATAACTATCCGTCCTCTTCACAAGAAAATTTAATAAAAGCTTTTAAAAAATGTATAAAGTGCAAAAATTGTTTTACTTATCAATATGAGCAAAGTGTAGCTTCGTTAATCTTGACCCAAAAACCAAAATCCAAAGCGAAGTGCGAAAAGCGGTATGAAACTCATTTTAATTTTTTTTTCAATAACTCTGATTTTGAATAAGTTTTTAACCTTGTTAATTTTAATGCGTAGGTATCAATGCCTTGAAACGCTCAATTATCTATATATATAATTTCTAAAATTTTAATAATTCAAATAAAAATGAAAAATATTAGCTTTTATTAATGAATTTATATTTTAATGTATAATGAATTAATATTAATATACTAATTTCAGATTCTTGACGTCAGATATCGCAATATTGTAGAAAAATTCAAGGAATATTTCGATAAAGAAGTTTTGACAGATGGGTCAATTGAAACTGAAGTAAGTATTTTCAGGAGGAGAAAAATTATAGAACAATTTTATTATATTAAATAATAATATAATATAATACAATACAATAAGACACAAAACAATACAATATAATATATTATAATATCATAAAATATATTATAATATCATAAAATATATTATAATATCATAAAATATATCATAATAACCTCCTGCATTGAATTAACTTATGGAACTAAGGTATAAGAAGGTATAAGTTCAGCATCACTCTCAGAAGGATAAGAATAATAATTATGTGGGGGTGGTGCTAAATATTAATAGTTTAACCATTCTTGTCCACTAAATGTATGAATAGGTTATATGTTATGTTGGTTCAGAGACATGTCTCATCCAAGGGGTCATTTAGCACCTCTCGGAAGCCTTGTTTCAACATATATGGTACTGAAATTAATACATTTCATAATAGATGTACTTTTATCTTGATTATATTCAAATTGTATTCAGGATATAACGATGTGGTAAAATTATATTAAGTAATAATTACGCTGCTATATGTTTTAACTAGAATAGAGTTTAAGTAATGGTGAAGTTAGAGGTAAATGATAAAATATTTTATGGAATGAATGTGTCATTTTCTGAGTCTGAAGAACAGGGAAATCGATTGTTTTGGTAAATAATGGAAATTTATTTAGAAGTATTGAGGATTAATATATGTAATCGACAGGGCCGACGCAAGGATGTAAAAAATTGGAGGGGGGGGGGGGGGGGGCTGAGATTTCCAATTCACAGCCCCCCTCAATTATTTGCATCCTTTTTGTCCTCTCAAAATGTTCACGTTTCTGCAGACATCTTTTTCCAATTGGTATTAGTAGTCATTCTTATATTAAAAAATATCAAATTTTCATGTACAATGCAATTTTGGATATAATTAGTTTAATATAAATATATAATTGTGCGTTTTACTGGACAAACAGAAGTAATATTATGAATTTATAAATTTAACCAATCTTCTTTGGTTGATAATACTCCTAGTTGCATGATCATTATATTTTTAATTAAGACGCGCAGGGGTGACGAGGTAGGGCACTTCCAGTTTCTCGGTTAGTTTCGGTTTGGTAAACTATAGTATAACTGTTTATATTACTACTGTATTATTATGCTAAATTGTTATAGATTTTAATTATTAATTATTATGTTAATGCTTGTAGTCAACAATATATAGTATTGTTGCAGATAATATTGTAGTTTAATAATATTTTATATTTAATAAGTATTATATTTTACTGGTATAGGAAGCAAAGGAGCTTTTCAGAGACCTTCTAAAGGACATTGAAGTAATTGAGTCTTCTGATGAATTCCATGTAAGTGTACCCAACAAAATTAGTCATTTAGTAAACTAGTAGGGTAATATTGTAAAACTTTGTATCCTGATTTATTGCTTTATAAAATGTCCAACTTACAGGTTGAGTCAAATTATTGTATAATTTGATGAATACCGTATTATATATATTGTAATCTAATATAAATAATAATTATTCAACAATATCAGAAACAAAATACAGAAAACACACTCTAATTGGTTGGGTGAAAATTATTATCACTAGCAATTAACTTTTCAGAACCTTTCACATTACAAACCTTTCTAATTTCAATACATGTATCCATATGGTTTGTAAAAAAAATTAATCTAGGAACTTTCTAGATAAGCAAAATAAGGTACACTCCGTATTGATTATGTGTGTTAGGTATTTAGGTATTAATGTCTAGGTATTAATTTCAAATAACCGAATGACACCACTCAGTTTTGAATAACTAATAAGTAAAAAATTGTGGTAAAATTAAAGAAAGTAAAAGAGAAACGTATAGTTGAATATTATAAGCCTCACTCAGTTACTATAATATATGAAATAAATATATGATATACTTTGTAACAATAAATATTGATTAAAATATAGATTCGTGTTTTCATAACAGTTAAAATGTAGATAGTTCCCTGCAGCAGCTGCGGTTGAAACCAATTAGATATACAATGTGTGAAGCATTAAACTTTAACTACTAATTCAATGGGGTGAAGTATGTAGCATGGTTTATGCAGTATTTTAATTTAATAAATCTACGTTTTTGATTTAGTATATTTTCAATTACTTATATATACGTTTTTAAATTTGAAGGATTATTATTAATTTAATATTTATATGGTTTGTTATGTTTGCAATAATTACATCTTATATTAATGATATTCACTTTGACAATTATAACAGATTATTTGTTTCATATATGGAAACTGAGGAAGGCTTAATAAATATGCTCAAAGAACTTTTTCAGCTACTTTTCCTTTTTACTTACTTACTTATTTGACCCCTAACCCTAACCTGCATATATATAAATATATTAAATATATATGAACACAGTGTAATAATAAAATATGTATAGAAAACAATAAAAATATAACGTCAAATATTTATAAATAATTTTTTGAATTTTTAAATTGATGAAATAGCGTTTCGTTAACGTTTATTCCCATATTTGAAAAATACGATGGGTATAGTGTTTTCACGTATTTCTTAAAGAGAATTGTTGACTTTGAAAGGTAGCAATTTTCCGGTTTTGTTTTAAAAGTGGTTAAAATGTTTCTAATTTATATAAGTTTAGTAAAGCAACGTGTTTAAAAAAAAACTTAACATTATTAGTTAAATATAATACTTTGAAAATATTTTACCACTATATTTTACCATTATATCTACCACTAATATTTTATCACAAAAAAGAATTAAAAAGTATTAATCAATAAAAAAATTAAAAATAATCGAGACATATTTTATGCAGGAAACAATCTTACTTTAGCAGAGCGGTTAAATATTCCACTGTTATTGTATTTTGGTAATTTCCAATGGTCTTTAAATCAGTTATTATTTTTTGGTTTTATTTAAGTATTGTATATATATGCAAACTATGTGCAACATTGTACTTTTTTCATCTTATATATGTTACAATTATTTAAATAGGATATATTTAAAAACTATATACCTTACTATTATATTAGTATAGCATACAATTTTAAGCAGATTACATATTCATAATTTATGGCTACTAGTAGCTTGTTTAATATTAATTTCAAAATATATTTTGTCATAATATAAACAATACATGTTGCTTCACTTTGAACAAAAACATCATCTTAACAAACTTTTTGTTAATAAAATGTGCAATATTAACTTATACATGGTTTGAAGAAGTATTCAATCCTCAAGCTAAAGGTATATAAACATTGGATAAATCCATATAAATCTATTCAAAGTTTTTATAAATATCTAGATATATTATCTACTCTTTTTCATTAACTTATAATAGCTACAAGCTCGAACAAAATGTAAACATGATTTCAAATATATGAATTATTATTATACAGATAAAAATATAATTTAAAAAACATTTTGTATAGATGTTGAACAATGCATTGCCATTTTTCAGAAATTGTTTAATAATTCTTTGTATTTATATAAATGTTTATATACACGTGAAGAATAAATAAGTATTTATATTAAATTAAGCGTTTTCAGTCTTATTTCTTTATAAATTAAATTTTGAAATCACATTAAATTAAGAAATGTCAAATTAAAATATTAAATAAGTGTTTTATTTGATAATATAAAATAATTGATGTAATTAAAACTAAAAAATACTAGTCGCTTTATTTACTTTCAAAGTGTTATATATGGTTATTTTTATAAAAATATTTATTTATAATTTTTTAAAATTTATTAATTTGATATTTTTCCACAAGAAATAATATATTGGGAGAATTGCTATGAACTAATTAATTAATACTACTGAATGTTAATAATTGCCATAATTTATGTGCATTTTCAACGCAGCATTTTATTTATAATTGTAATTTCAGTTTGATTCGAAAATTCTTAAAAAGAATCTTACACAATTGAAACAACTTTTAATGGATGTTTTGGAAAAGGTTTGTATATTTATATACTTATAGCATTTACAATTGTACAATGCCACAAAATTCTGCAATTTCATGTTAGTTCTTACACGTTTTTCCAAGAATATTGCTTTCTAGCGCGTTATACCGCGGGATCTCGCAAGAATCCCACCAATGAATCTTGCAAAAATCCTACCAATAAATTTTGCAAGAATCCCACCAATGAATCTTGCAAAAATACTACCAATAAATTTTGCAAGAATCCCAACAATTAATCTTGCAAGAATCCCACTAGTGAATCTTGCAAGAATTCCACTAGTGAATATTGCAAGAATCCCACCAGTAAATTTTGCAAGAATCCCACAAATGAATCTTGAAAGAATACCACCAATAAATCTTGCAAAAATATCACCAGTAAATTTTGCAAGAATCCCACCAATGAATCTTGCAAGAATCCCACCAATGAATCTTGCAAGAATCACACCAATAAATCTTGAAAGAATCCTAACAATGAATCTTGTAAGAATCCCACCAATAAATCTTGCAAGAATTCTAACAATGAATCTTGCAATAATCCCACTAGTGAATCTTGTAAGAATCCCACCAGTAAATCTTGCAAGAATCCCACCAATGAATCTTGCAAGAATCCCACCAATAAGTCTTGCAGGAATTCCACCAATGAATCTTGCAAGAATCCCACCAATAAATCTTGGAAGAATCCTAACAATATATCTTGCAAGAATCCCACCAGTAAGTCTTGCAAGAATTCCACCAATGAATCTTGCAAGAATCCCACCAATAAATTTTGGAAAAATCCTAACAATGAATCTTGCAAGCATCCCACCAGTAAATCTTGCAAGAATCCCACCAATAAATTTTGCAAAAATCCCACTAGTGAATCTTGAAAGAATCCCACCAGTAAATTTTGCAAGAATCCCACCAATAAATCTTGCAAGAATCCCACCAATAAATATTGCAAGAATCCCACCAATGAATCTTGCAAGAAATACCACCAATGAATCTTGCAAGAATCTCACCAATGAATCTTGCGTGAATCTCACCAATGAATCTTGCGAGAATCTCACCAATTAATCTTGCAAGAATCTCACCAATGAATCTTGCGAGAAACTGCTGTGATGCGTCACCTAGTGTGACAACTGTATAAAGTAAAATAAACAAAACATTAATTAAATAATTAAATAAACTACAATATATTTATTTTTAAAATCGTTTTAATTTATCTACATACATAAAGTGTATACATTATGTACATTTTAAGACACATATTTTAATAATTTCAGCCAGAATCGAATAATAAAGGTAACTGCAAAAAAGGGGGAACTGACATGCTGAATGAAGCTTTAGCAAACGTGAAAAGGATGATAGAAATTGATCAGGAAAACAGGCGACTTTATGTTAATGGTAAAAGGCTTTCAGAATATTGTCAAGAAAAACTTCTACGAATGGAAGAATCAGATGCGGCAGGTGATGCTGAGACTGTAACGGAATTATTAGAAGAAAATAAAAACTCGTTAGACACAATGGAGGCAATTAATAAAGATATCGTGGAAAATCATTTCGAGAAAAAAACCATTGCAGAGAAATGCTTGACAATAATGAAATTCATTTTAAAATTATTCAATGAAATGCCTTGGTGGCAAAAAATTCTCGCAGTTGCCATACCTGTTGTTTCTGTTGCTGCTTTGGCAGGTGGTTCCATTGCAATTGCAATCCCCTCAGCTGTTGCTTTAACTGTTTTTGGAATAGTTATGACGTCAGCAGGTGGTGCGGGATTTGTTGGATCAGCAGTAGTCTTCGGGAAACAGTGTTCAACCATTTATGAAAATGAAAGGAGCAAATTGTTGCGTAAATTATTATAGATGTTTCAAAACGGAACACAGCTTTAGAACACTTCACTTACAGTGTACCTCTTTCAAAGTGCAATATATTTCACAATTACTACAAGTTTCACTATATCCAGACTGAACTATGAACAATAGTTACAAAGTAATTGTACCAACAGTAACCATAACAACGATATTGTATTATATCGCATTTTTGACAATATTCACGTATCAAGTTTTATGGCCCTGTTTTGATTCCATTTCACAAACAAATATGTTATTCTTCATCTTCTTATTTTTTTTTCACATTTCCACCATTCAATACTTAATCTGTCTCTAACTTACTTTTACTATTGAAATATATATTAACGCTTAACATTTTAACTGTCAATGCAAAAAATCGTGGTAGGTCAGCTAAATGAAGGGTGAAAATGCCCTCATCTTTAATAACCCGTCATTTGAAATAGACTCCTAATACATATAATTTAAAGTAAAAGATGTAAAGACATTTTGAAAAAAATTATTTAAAATGGTCTCGTCTAAAACGTTACCATTTGTCTGAACACTAATTATATTATAGATGATGTATATGTATTTATTCTTTTTAAGATATGTGAATATAAAATTGGGAATAAAACATTAATACGAAAATATTTTTTTGGTTTGTAAGCGATATCGCATTGTTTTTTACAATTGGAAAATTATTATATATTTTTATTTATTAAATCTAGTGTTTATAAATTTTTACAAAACAATACATGCGTTATATTTTGATAATATATTGGTTAAAGATTACCAAGGTTTTGTATACTTTGTAAAAAAGTGATATATTATTTTTAGATTTTTTTAATGTGAAAAACTTCAATTAATGTATATATTGTATTATGGTAGTAAAGATAATTATATTTTAATATTAACTAAAAAATTACTATGCGATAACGTCATAACATTATAGCTTTTGATATATGTTCAACAAATTACGCAAAATTATTTCAAAAACAGTTTAAGGGTAACTTAATCATAATGCCCATATTCGATACATCCACAAAAGTATCGTACAATATCGGGGGACATCTTTCGAAGCTGATCCATTTATTACGTAACGAATACCAAGTTACTCGGACAATTTGTACTAATTTAAGAAGAGTTAATAATAATCTAATCCAATTCCGTCATTTAAAATCTTTATAATTGGATGACTGCTTTTTTCACTAAAGCTTATGAAATAAATATGTTATATTTTACCTGTGTATATATCCATTAGATATAAGTTCTGCTGTTACCATATGATAAACGGTTGTAATTACATGTATTTAGACAAACACATTATTTTTATCAAATTGATTTTTGATAGTTTCCAATCATTCAAGACTGAAATTATTTTATATTTTGTGTTTAAAATAGTGTACCCAGAGGAAAACAACTATGTAGGCATATTTTTCTTGGTTCTAAAGTGACCTCATATAATAATAACGTTAATTAATAAATAACAATTTAGCCCTACTTGACTGTTAAGCAAGATTATAAAATAAATTAATCAACTATATTATTAATATTAAAATGGTACTTATATAGATTTGAACATGATTTAAATGTATCGATCTTTTACCGAACGTTCCAATTTGTTTCTAACGATTTTGTTTCTAAGCAAACAAATAATTAATCATTATAATTTAGAATCCGAAAGTCACAATAAATGATCCTATAAATTATATGCTAACAAAAACATATTCGAGGATGGAGAGATCAGGACACAGACAAACATATTCGAGGATGGAGAGATCGGGACACAGACAAACATATTCGAGGATGGAGAGATCAGGACACAGACAAACATATTCGAGGATGGAGAGATCGGGACACAGACAAACA
>JAUZND010025695.1:0-24159 GCA_034780555.1 Coelogynopora nodosa
ATCCCCTGGGGGGGTGGTGGGGGTCGTGGGGGGTGGGGGGGGGTGTGAAACTTGTAAGGTATACCCATTATATGTTACTTTATAGCGTATATTGACAGAAATAAATGTACAAAAATGAGAATCTATGTATGTCATGAGTAAAATATAGATAAACCATTAGGTACAAGGGAAAAGACTGAGATTCATGGTTCCCGAGAAGCAAGATAAAAAAGGTTGAAAATTGATCTTCTTAAGAGTCATTATACAGCATTTTGAGTCATTTTACAACATTTTGAGTTATTTTAAAGCATTATGAGTCATTTTTACAGCATTTTGAGTTATTTTAAAGCATTATGAGTCATTTTTACAGCATTTTGAGTCATTTTAAAGCTTGCTTTTAACATGGAAGTTTACTTCATAGTCATGTGAAATGAAGATACAATTAGGACCACAAATTGACTCCAATCTGTTCAAATCCATAGATTCAAGCGCAATTGCATCCAAATTAGTGCCCCCTATCGCTGTAGTAAACAAATCAAATAATTATTAATTTTCGGTGTGATTGCAAGTTTGTGTGACGACCGGAACCTTCTCGTTATAGTGGTGCACTATGTAGGAATCAGACTGGATAGAAAGAGGTATTGGAGTGAGTGTGATGAATGGGTGAATTAGAAACAGATAACTGATCTGTAAATAACTCCGTTATAGGCAGACACTAGCAAATGTTTATAGAAATCCTTTAAAAGTGATATTTGGAAACAAACAATAAAAAATACGATTAAAAGCAAGGATTTATTACTAATTTCTAACACGAAACATTTATAATTTATACACCTACAGCTCACTAAATCGTGTATGTCCTTCCAGTTCCAAAAAATGACATTTCGTCGTCATTCATCATCATGTCACATGGCATAATGTAATAGAGTCAACACGAGACTTGCTTCACTTGAAAATTATGAAAAACACAGTTAAATATAATATTCACAAACAACAGGAAAAAAGAAAACAACTACCAACAGTAGTATAGGAAAGGTGGATTCGACCTCAGTTATAAATAGTAACATGATCATGTTACCATTTATAACTGCGGTCGAATCCACCCTTCCTATACTACTACAAACTTATAAAATTCTAAAAACCAGCACAACATAATTACCTCGCAGATGTCCATCGCAATATTTTCGCGTGGAGGGAAGTTGGGGGGACTTCCCGTTGCTTGGTAATGCTCTTCAATGACGCTGCGAAGGTCCTTATAGGCCAATTCCATAACGATCAGATTCCTGCCTGAAAGAAAGCGGAACTCAATTCCATCAGTCCTGCATGTCGTTGGTCAACAGGTACGTACCAAATACTAATGGCGGTCGCCTTTATTCAAAGAGACACAGAGGTGTCGCGCGGTTCACTTCAATACTTTAAAGAAATGCTGTCAAGCTTAAATGTTTAAGAAGTAAATTTATAAAACTACATTTTCAACGCTGACAAGATACCAGAAAAACTCCAGGATAGTCAAATTGTTGACTGGCTTCAACGATATTACGGTGGTTAGTTTTATTGATTAACATTATCTAATCTCGGCTAAGAATGCAATCGTTTAGTTTATCCTATTAAAAAATTACACCAACTGCGTTTTGAAACTTATACGTAAATCGATACATTTATAATTTATTATTTAAATTCATTATTTTTGTTAATATGATGGTTGGATGCCTGTATCAAATTATTCCAAACGATAAGGTTATACTTCGATTAAACTCACGAAAATTGATCTATTGGTCATAAAGAATCGTGTATATATTGATATTTAATAAAAAGACTCCATCATAATGATGCAGTCCATCACCACTACTATGCAATAACATTGGGAGTTGAAATATTTCCATTTCTCGACATCTTGAACATAATATCCGGTCAATCCATAAATCGATTATTCCAAGGCATAGACATACACACCAACATGTGATTATAAAAATCACTCTCTAAAAAACGGTTCCATTAACGCAATACAAATAACTATTTTTTATTAAAGAAACACTTTTATTATCATTATTACTATAACTTATAGTACAATAAATATTGTGCAGTGAATCAAGTGCTAAAAGTTTAAATTGCCGTCTGTTATCATAACTATTTAGTCATACTACTATTAAATACAGTAGTAGTATAAATATAATATTATTAATATTAACAAAATTTCTATTTATTAGTTCTAGGCCCTACTGTTAATCTATTTTCTAGAAATTGTGATCTGCCCACAAAAACTAAATGTAACATAGACTGATTATAATGGAACGTTAAAATATTCATACGTGGATGTATATTTTCGTTATCTTTATATTTTCTTTATGTAATATTGCATAGTTAAAATGGTCAATATGTTACTATATCTAAGTTGGCCAATATGTTACTATGGCTAAGTTGGCCAATATGTTGCTATGGCTAAGTTGGCCAATATGTTGCTATAGCTAAGTTGGCCAATATGTTGCTATGACTAAGTTGGCCAATATGTTGCTATGGCTAAGTTGGCCAATATGTTGCTATGGCTAAGTTGGCCAATATGTTGCTATGGTTACAGTCAGTCTTACTTGGATTGAATCGGAGGAGCTGCACAATGTTGGTATGACTGAGTTGAGCATGGATTTCCAACTCCTTTTGGAAGACCTTCAAAGCCTCTGGACGGTGCTCCTCATTGAGTTTCTTCACCGCCACAGGGCTCCAGATATCGTTCGGCATGCGCAGTTTGCCGCGGTACACAATAGCAGAGTGGCCCTGGAAGCAGGGTAGGATATATAATATCTTCAAATAATGACTTTTTGTATATATACAAAAAGTATATATATATTACATAATAATATATATAAATATATATTATAAATAAATATACATTAATATACAATAATATAAATAATATATACAAAATATATATATTTTTGTATATATACTTCATACCGAATTTCAAACATCTTTTCTATTTGAGGGAGGAGGATATGAATATGCCCCCCCCCCCCACCCCCCCATGCCCTCTAAACATGAGTTAATCAATCCGAATCTGTACACCGACCACCCACCTGACCCAGTTTAACTTCACCATAGCAGAAGTCGCTCTCGAGGATCATGAGGTGCTTGCCCAGCTCCTGTTTGATCCCGATCCCTAGCGGGGGCTCAATATGTGACCCGGTCGGCACAACCACATACGACAGATCTGCGGTGCAGTGAGGGAAGCGAGAGGGAAGGAGAGAGGGGGTACTTGTCGATTGTGGATTATCTAAAACGAGCAACCTACCAAAGCGACAATCAATGCATGCAGCCAGCCTAACAGAGAATTCGGGTGTTGAATTTCGCGTTTAATTTGATAAAAAAATCCTGCGATATACAATAGAATAGTTAAAGCTTCATTGGTTTTAATAAATTGTACTCTTTAAACTTGTGGACGTTTAGTTATAAATTGTAGGCCACATAGAAAGATGACAAATTGCTATTTTTATTTTACCAAATCAGTATTTTTATTTTTTGTATTATTTTCTTATATTTTGTCGGTAATAAATTAGCCGACCTTTGTCCTCCAAAAAAAAGATAACCATTAAAAAAGTTTCTTTTAAATAAATTTATAAGGAGACACCACGGCTAGTCATTTAATTTTAAACAGTACAGACATCATTTTACAGCATGTCACTGTACTGTTTCTACTGGTGCTTCCACAAACCCCAAATCACAAACCCTTTACTCTTTTTAGGCGATATTGTTGTGCCAAATTGTTACAAAAAAGGCAAATATTACAATGTTTGTAGTTTATAATCATGTGTCATTAATTGTTCCATCAGTTCTAATTACGACGTGTACCCTTATTCTCAAATGTGTAGTCTATCCACTTACTGTTTTGTGGATGGCTGATACAAAAGATTGCCCTGTAAACAATAGAATATTAACTATTTTAAATGATCTCAACACTTTGTCATTTTCAACGATTCAAATCAACGAGTCTCTAAATTACATGGTGAAATACTTTCGACAGTAACAGGGGGTTATTACTTTACAAGTTGGTGTGTTCTTGTTAAGGCTTCACGAACCTTAGTTGGCATTTCGCAACTTCTATCGATTTTATCGACTTCTATCGATTTTATCGACTTCTATCGATATTATCGACTTCTATCGATTTTATCGACTTCCATCGATTTTATCGACTTCTATCGATTTTATCGACTTCGATCGATTTTATTCAGAAGAATAGAGCTAATTCAGTAGCTATACATTCTTCATCACCGACATGGCTTAAAGAATATATTAATTATCAATATTCGTATTTCATCTTCAACTGTTGTGTATAAAGTATTGTCTGCTGACTTTCGTTTCTGTTTCAGAAATATATATATTTTAAAGAGCCATGAGTATTTTTAAAATGAGACGTACTAGTGAAATAATTAAAATATATTCAATTTGCACATCATCCACACCTTAGGACAATAATTACGACACACTTGAATCTGTCCGACTCCCCGTATCCTAGCTTCAAACATGATTCATGAGTAACTTACCCAGCTTTGGCGAAGCGGTCTCCAGAAAGAGCAAGAATTCCCGCATCTGTCGCGCAGTGACGCGATTGTCCTGACAGTGCACCAGAACTTCACAAACAGACGGAGGGATGTAGCGGTTGGCCTCCTCTCGGCACGCCATGACTTGAGACTTGGGCGATGACGTCAGTGGTGGTGGAGAGGTTGCTGCCTCCGTTTGCTTGGAGGAGTGGAGGAAGCAGAGGATGAGAGCGGAGGCCAGATCGGATATGTCGCGGTGGGGTGATGGCTGTTGTCTGTCTGTGTCTTGTAGGTGATTGCGGTAGAAGGTTCTGGATAGGATTATATGAGAGGGAGAGAGAGAGAGAGAGAGTTAGGCAGGGAACGAGGAAGAAGAGGTCCGGAGTAAAGTATACATATAGATTAGATGGAAGAAATGGAAGAGAGGAAAGGTGCAAAAATGGGTGATGGAGGGAGGAGGAGGACAGGAGGGAGTGATGGAGAGAAAGGTAGGGAGGGCGGGAGAGGGGTTGGGGGGAGGGTACAAGAAGAGGCACCACCTACCGTTCCCCTCGAGCGCCTCCTGAGAGTGGAGCGCGGCCAACTGGGCGGTGGTCTGATAGCGGTGCATCCGCTGACACAGCCAGAACAGGTGTTCCGCTTGAGTGGCGTTGGTTGCCTCCAGTTGGAGGGTACGACCACCCTTCACCTGCACAATGAACTTGCGCTTCTGAGAGGGGAGGACATATTATGCAAGGGTAGTAGAATGGGGTCTGGGTTAGTTGATGGCTGCTTGCTTATTGGTGGGGAAATTGTTTTTTAAATGTTAGTTACCGCGAACATACAATTAAAGTGGATATTAACATTAATGGTAATGGCTAATTTTAATAGTAGTAGCTATTAGGCCCGTTTTCATTTAAATACAAATTAATTACTTTATTAAGTTTGTAATCATATTTTTAATTAGTCCATAATTGTATTGGAGAATAAAATGTGTAATATTCCTTTAGATCCAAAAATGATTACATTATTACATTAAAAAAAAAGATTAACGAATAGATTTGTTTACACAATAAATCAAGATTACATACATTGTGATGTATGGGATCTTATGTAAATAAAATATAAGCTGTAGATAATTTTGTTTGTTTAGTAATATTTTAAAATAATTAACAACACACATTTTTTTCAAACCCAATCATCGATAAAATCAATATTTATAGTTGATATTCAATATATTGTCGATTATTTCATTGTTATAACAATAGGCTGTATAAAGCAGTTTATTATCAACGCATAGTCAGCTTGTATAAACTAATACATTATCTTGTGTGCACGCACAACAAAGCCGCATATATTATACGTAAACTTCAAATAGACTGAAAACATATCCAGATCAATATAATGTTAAGCTGTCTGCACTGTAAGAACAAAAATACACAGGCATATACAAGCATAACACAATAGAACAACTAATAATATATGCTATATGCCTGTATGAGTCAAATCATTTCAATACTATAAAAAATACTTGTATTTGATTTAATTATGTTAAATACAGAATACGCCCCGTTTTGAAACTATAATAAAACCAAATTTCGATTTATTGAATTACTATAATTAAAAGAGGTAGGCAAATACGCATCATGTAAATGTCCAAAAATGCGGTATTTGAAAAATATTTACGACAAAAATTTGCATTAATAATATTATGAATATCATAGTTTTTATATAGCAGAATTAGCATTAGTTAGTTAGTTAGAATTAGAGTAAAATTACTATATAATATTAATACATACAGTTGACAAGATTAACAATCCAATTAGAAAACGTTGAATACAGATAAAACTCTTAATTCAGTAAATAGTACAGTATAAAAAAGCTGTTAATAAATTTACCAAGTTGAAATAAATAAATAAAATGGCTAAATTGATCGTATATTTATACTAAAGATCTCTCTCTATATATATATATATATAAAACATTTTCCCGATTAATCAAATCAATACCGATCAGATAATCACAAGACAGAAACAAATAGTGCGTTCACCGAGATTACTGTTTTATAACAATTTTGTGACATGTTCATAGTATGATTCAATAAATCAACACACTCTACAGACATCCGATATATACCTAGTTAACCAATATATAGGTTATATAATTATCCAGTATATATATTTATGTATTCAAATACATTATAATTATATACAAAAATGATTATTAGGTCGCAGCAAATAGTAATAATTTGTTGGTTCAATGCATAATATTAAATAGTACGTTTTTAAAGAATATGTAAAAACAATTATTTATTTATTTAATGTTATTTTGCATAATGCTTAATTTTGCACCAAATTTTCAAATAACATATATACAATATATATATAAAATTGTAATAAAAATACAGATATAACTCATAATAGTCAGACAACAGTTGCATTCCCCTTTATAATCTCTTAAAATATATATGAATGCATTCTAAAATGGTTTACTATAAATATATTACAAATATCATATTTACCGCTTAAAATTATTAAGTATTCATGGATTTCCACCACAATAAATTGTCATAATATAAAATAAATTGGTTACAGCGTAAAAAAGAGTTGACAAAATGTTCATAACAAAATATCTTCTATTTAAAATAAAGAGATTGAACCATTATACTATTAAAGACGGCACAATAACAAGCTTCAATGGTTTCAGATAATTTAATTAAGTCGAGATTTGCAAGATGAATGTGTACAAATCCATGTTTGTTGAGTAAAGCTATAATAATGTACAGACTTTCTCAAGAAATAATGATAGATTATCGATCGACAATGGCACCCATCTCAGAAAAAGTCGATTTACACTCACTTTGTAGGTGAGTTGAATAATTTGCGACCAGATCAGAGTACTCATTTGCGCTAGGAATCCGTCGTCAATTCGTTCCTGATGAGAAAATATACTTCAATTTAATAAGATCCACGAACCGAAATTGTATGAATTGAAAATAATCAATTGCAAAAGTTGATATTAAATAAAATATATAAATAATCTCGATTCTAAGCTTAAGATTTTATAGCACAAAATATTTTTGAATAGACTAAAACAATGTTATCAATTTTTTAGAGAATTCCTAGGAAATACAAACAATTAAAACAATTCATCATGCGTTTAGAAACATAGACGATTGTTTTGTTTATAAAATGGATAATATATTAGTGATAATTCCAATAAATATATATCATTATTATATTCAAACAAATACAATGCAGAAATCTCCGCCGAACCATAGAATCTAGAGCTTGCACATTTATTCCCATGATGGACTTGAGCTCTTTACAATTAAGCACATGGTTGTTAACGTTTATTATTTCCATATATTATACAACTAAAAATATAAACATAACTCACAACCATAGCAAGTAGTCGAAGACACCCGACGAGTGTTGAAATTAAAAGCGGTAATATTAATTTTGTACTCATTTCTTACTATATACTGATAGCCACTATTAGATGTTTGATTGCTCAATTGCATAATATTATATTCCGATATTGGTGGAATAAACTACAAATATCAATTAGATAATATCTTGTCAACAAGTTCAAACATTTTGTATAACATGAGATTGGGCTGTGCATTTAGTTCCAACAAATTACTACAATTTGTGAACAAAAGAAGAATCGATGTTTATTAGCTGTTATAAGCAACATCTGACAATAATTGACCTAAAAATCCATATAATTACAGAAACTTCTCTGTTGCACGATAACAGTTGTACGTGCACGCATCTGGATCAGACGTAAAACGGTTAGGAGTCAGGGTTATGACAATTCTTTCCTGGAGGGAGGTGTGAATTTTTAAGGAATATTTATTATAGGTGACACATATTATTAACTATTTATTAACGTAGTAGGAATACTTTTAATTATTAACATTTATTAATTATTTCATTAAATTAATCATCCTTCATAAATCTAGTCAAACAAATTATAACATAATAAAACACGAATATATTAAAGATATTATATTATAACGCACAAATTTGAACAGTCTGTATAGTTAAAAAGCTACATTCCAATACATGGATAATTAATAACAGAAAACGTATTAAAGCTATTTTCCAGAGGAACTGACCACTGTGAAAGTAGTTAGCCGGAATATTCCGTCGAAGACAAAGTAGGTATTCAATATGACCAATACCTACTCTCGAGGAAGTTCGACGAGTAACTAAAAACTCGCCGCACACCTGAATTAATTAGGTTAGTTAGTCATGTGTCTATTAGGTAAATTTGCAGACTTTAAGTGAGGCGTGTGACTCAGAATAAACTTGATACAACTACTCAATTAATAGAAATATATTCGACTCGAGGGTCAACCGAGAAATAGGTCAAAATGTTGATGCCAAGCTTTCTGTTTTTAGTAGAAATATGACTGCACATACTTCTTATAATAGAAAGTAAACTGATTTTTTTTTGATAAGTTGTAATGCTGTATAATACAATTATTAAAGAATGTGTTATGTTTGTCAAAGTGAATCTTTCTAACAGTATTCGTTCACGGTAGAAACATATGAGACAAACAATATATGATTCCATATAATTTAATTAACCTAACTAGGCTTACGCTATAACTCCATAATGCCTTTTTACTTAGACATCGAACTTGACCTTCAACTATGACCTGCACCTGACGACCACCCTGAAATCCTTGAGGTGCACCATTTCTAACTTTTATAAAATGACATAATTGAATAATCGTTAAATATTGCAATAACGTAATAACAAACCCTTTTAAAATGTTTGATATTATAATATTTGTTATAAAATTAACACACACTCTAGATAGCTCGAGTTCGCGTTAATATAAATTATTTGTTTGATGATTTTAAAGCGGTTTTCTTATACCTTCAATCTGAATTAAAGTAGGCTAACATAAAGCTAAGAAATTATAACATAATACTAACTTATAACTTTCTCAATATTAGAGACGCCGAATAGGCAAATTAAGAGACATCTATAAAAACACCATAATCTAATATTCTAGATAATAAATATAGACCGATAATTTCTATATTATGAACGATATTTCACATTTTAAGCTTGAGGTAGACACTTACCTTCTGTATATATATACGTAAAATGTATATATTTTATAGCATTAATACATAGTTACACATAATTATACATAACTACGCAGAATAATTAATAGATGGTAATTTTTATGTAGATATAATTTTATACCTTATATGGAAGATTTGGTCTAAAAAACCACAACCACGTCTTGAAAAACCTATGTAGCGATTTAAATGATTGTCGTATTAACAATTTAAAGTTATTATCGAAATTAGTGTGAGATCGTGTAACTCTCCCAATTTTAGATACAACAATAGTCAATGCAGAATGAACCACCGGTGTTCACCTTGTGGAGCTCAATTCCCTCCGGACTCAGGCCCAACCATAGCGGCAAGTCATCCACCTTCCGGTCAAAAGATGCTTTCTCCAGCAGAGGGAAGAGGTGCATATTGAAGTTGCCCGGCGCTGTGGAAGCCAGTCGGATATAGCGGAACTCTGCCTCAGCGCGACACAGTTGATCATGCTGGCGGTGCAGGGCGGGCAGATTGCAGCGGATGTAGGCCTCCCCGAACTGGTTCACCAACTGGAAATAGGGAGGGAAGGGGGTTCAATAGATTATTTGTTCCAGTTGTTTATTGGCTTTATGGTGTTTGTATTGTGCAGTGGACAACAGAATTCTTTTCAATAAAAATATATAAAACTGCACAGTTATAAGTTGATCTTTTCTGAGTAAGCTATATATCAATGTCAATTGAGTTTTGTTCAGTCTGCCATATGTTGCACAATTTGCAAATGTCAACCTCTATATATGTAAAATATTATTTTCGGTAAACCAAATTTACAGAAAAATAATTAGACTTGCAAAGTATAATCATTTTTAGTTATTTATTTTTTGGTGCAGCCTACAATGGTTAATTTTACACAAATTTATTTATTCTTATTTTTGTTGCATAAATGCTATTGTTTCAAGTTGTTTTTCGCCAAAGTTTATAGGCTTTACTATTGTAAAATAGTTAGAGTTGAAACGTCAGGATAATTTACGAATATTTAATACTTTTATTTGGATATATGTTTTAGTTGTTAGATATTTATTTTGTTGTAACACTTAATTTTTTACAGTGGTTTAATCATTTATACTTTTATTTGATTGCATATTTATTATTATGCCAAACCACTTTCAAACTATCCTTCAAATTAATCCAACTATTTTTATTTGTTGACTCATACAAAATCTCATAATAACTAGATAGTACTATAAACGCATCTAGCTACAAAGAAGTAACCACCAATGACTCCAATATTTTCCAACTGACTAACAAGTTAACGGGACTAGTATACAAACAATTAGTAAATACTTATGACGTATAATTTTCATTCATTGGGTGAACTGAACCATTAGAGCAGGCCGAAAGATGTTACGATTTGTCAGCTAAAGACCACTCCATTTATTTACTACATACATTTTTAGTTCATAACAAAAATACCCAGTCAATCCCCTGATTTTACCCGGTTGCCCAGGTTCTCAAAGCAGATTCCCAGATTTCGATGTTTAATTCTTTGGGCCATATTTCACAGTATTACCAAAAACGGCAAATTGATAAACCTACCCAAGTTTCTCTATTCTGTTCTAGTGTTTTTAAGGCCACAAATTTGTTTATTTAAAGTTGATTTTACACCATCGTATTGTTTAGAATTAAGAAATAACTCAAGAGTAAAATAATTTGCAATTTAATACCAGTAAGTATAATGTCTAATAAACAATAAGTTAAAAGGTAGGCATCGCCTCAAATTAATACGGATTAGTAGTTTGTAATGTTGAAATCAACATGTACACAAAGTTTCAAAGTTTTAGTTCGAACAATGATGAAAATTTGAATGACCTAAAAACGAAAGATAATATTAATTAATATAAAATAAAAATTTGTGAAACGCTATCTTAATAATATCAGTCAAAACTGCATAATATAGCCTGAAGAATACGAACTGAGAGACTATGATATAAAAATTATTTTCCAAACATGTAAAAAATCCCCTGACTTTCCCAGGTCGCTATGAACCATTTGTAATAGCTTAGTCATTTACTTAATAAAGGACTACCTGAATTTATACAAAAGCAACATACACACCTCTTAAAATATAAATATTTAAAATTAAAATACGAAATTTTATCAGTTTGATTCAAAAATAAATGTTCAGAAGGAATATTCTATAATCGAACCAAGGACACTCTAATTCATAATTACATCAACATTTTAAATCGACTAATTAAACTAACAATGAAATATTCGTTTAAAATATGATAAATTATATGACTGACTTTACCAAGAATTGGCAATTATACAACTCCCGACATTGATGAACAACAGATTCCTAGACGCAGACAACGCAATACTATTTAATATTAATATAGTGTAAAAGCTCTGTTTATGATCCACAACAATAATAAACTAACAGCATACTGTCAGTCATAGGAGAGTCTGCTCAGAGAAAGATCATTCAGATCTTGCACTGAATGGTTACTTGCAAAAAGGAAACCCCTCCCACCTATCAAGATATAGTAATGAATAATGCACTCAATCACTACACCCATTAACAATAATTATTGTGCATGCATGGTACGCCACGCAATTATAGGGTAAACTAAGTTCTCACAGAATCATTATGTAAGATGATTTATACTCAATGACTCTGGATCTGCATTCCAAGCCCAGTTTGAACCAAACAAATAAGACTTTTCGGTCAGGCGTGCAGCCAAACATATTCAATCTGAAGATTGATTTTCTATAATTGCATACTGACATCTGCTAAAGATGCTACGATAACTTGAACTAATTACCGCACCTTTCTCACTCGCCGTACATTATATCTTTCTAACGCCAATCTAGAACAAAGGGTTGAGCTATATCAATCGATATAGAACTGGAGACATCACATTCCTTGTTAAGTGTTGCTGTTGACGCAGCTCAAATATCGGCAAAATACGGTGCTTGTTTTCGGATTAAAGAAGATCCTTGGTAGAAAGTATTAAAATAGTCATATTATGAATATACTGTAGTCCAATTAAATATCCATTTTTAATTGACAATAAACGGCCACGAAATAGAAAGTTGTTAAAATACTTTTAATTTATATATATCTACATTTTAAAATCAAATCAACTTGATTTTTTAGTAATAAAACCCGCGAATGTTATGGAGTTGTAATTTATTCACAATGTATATCCATGCCGATTACTGAAATATAATGTTATCTATTTAACAAAGACTGTTTTCATTAATAGTAGCCTGTTGACAGTTGCGTGCTTTATGACAGAGTAGAGAGCGAGTGAAATATGTAAATTGTTGAGCAATACATTCCACCGTTCCTTTTAAACGAATAAACCAGCTTTCAAATTCAATCTCTAATCACAAGGGATAATATTATGTTTTAAACAAATCATTTATAATTTAGAACTTTTATATTTGAAATATAAAAGTTCACATTCACAGTAAACTCTCAGCGTTAGGGAATCTGTACATATATTACATACAATTATTCCCATAAATATTTCTACTTTATTTAAAAAAATGTAACTATGAAATTGTCAATTCAACATACCACAAGATACAAGTATACCATAAAAAATAATATTTACCCAACTTATATATTAATAAAACTAAGTTATAGACATTTATTTCGAACAATACTACATAACAAGCATATAAGAGGGCATATTCGATGCATGCAATATTCACGATTTAACACATAATTTACATCATGACGTACATTACATTCTGCCGAATGTTCATGAAACTTATGCTCAAGTTTAAATTTTTCAAGTAGAAAATACCCAAATAACAGACACCATCTCAAGTAGCAGACAAGACATATAATATACAAAACTTAGACAATATTTAGTATTGATGATATTATCCCTTACCTCAAATATTTTTCAGAAGAAATGCAATGTAACAAAATTATCTATAATTAAAAGGTGTACACCTAGGAGGTATTTTGTATTAAATTAAGTAATATTCCATTTAAAGTTGACAGAAAATTTAAAAATATCAATAAGATGAAAACAAATTAACGGACAATACTATGATTGTAGTGTTGTTATTAAGTTATAAGTAAAAATAATACAATATCACAATAAAGTAATAAACGATGAATGTAAAGCAACATTAACATCGAACGCTTTCAATAAGTATGTACTAGGCTAGACATAATATACCTAATAAGTAACTATTATTTATACAAGTGTAAATAGATAATACAATACACCCAATTAATAGCTACTAACACCTTATAAATAATAATCCGTTTACTTGCATGGCATGGATGGTTGCACATATATCGTAATAGTTAGGTAATATAGACCTATAATACTATAGGCAACCAGCCAAGCAAACAAGACAAATACTTGTGTACCTAATTATAGTTGAAAACATGGGCGTAGACCAGCGAATAGAAGTAATTAATTGTATAACAATCTCTCATTGAGTTTCTTCTATAGTCATTCATTGATCCACCAATGAAGCTATGAGGATTAATGTCTACTGCTGCATACGTGAACAGAACAAATACAATGAATAAGAGATTGGAAAGAAGGGAATAATGTGTAACCGCGTTAGAAGGAAGCAACTAATCAATGCGACATTGTACTTTCGTTATTGACGTAATAGGGGAGTACCCCACATATAGGTATACTGCAAACTGTAGTGATTGCCTGCAAGGATTAGATAATGCTTTGTTGCAAACATGCCAAATAATCTTCAGTACTTACAAAATAATTCTAAATAAATACCCCTCTATACGTTGTTTAAAGTATGTGGCAAAGCAAGTATATAGTGACATCAACTAGAATAATTCATGCAAGGTAAATATATATTAAAATGATGCACAATGCTTATCATAAAAATTATTTAAAAACGATCTTCACGATAATATTCAGGTATTATCAATGTATTAACAAGATATAGTTTTTTAAATACTATTATACAATTTAAATTAATATAGGAACATTACATTATTTTGAATTATAATGAGTATAGTAAGAAGATTAGCTTTTACGTTCGTGTGCAGTTCTACATATACTTGCAAACTTACACCAGACAAACGATTTTACAGCTCAAAAATGTATAAACAGTAAAAATACTCCTAATAATTAATTTAAATCAGTTATTTTGTATACATTTAAACGTTTATGGCGATATATTTTAAACAGAAAACATAATTTTGATGTCTTAAAAAGTGTATATTTATCCTTAAAATAGTGTACTTAATATAAGGCAAAAGGGTTCGGTTCGGTCTTTACAAAAAAATCAAGAAAATTGATGACAACATTTTTTTAAATTTTACATACCCAACATTTTTCATTTTTGCACATAATTTTCCATTAAAAAAACTTACATAACACAGTTTTATAGTGGGTTTATTAGTTTATATATAGCCTACGTCACAAAAAACAACAGCTTAAATCGGTAATTTTCTTTTCATATTGATAAGTGATGGCTTCATTGTGGCCACTTCCCACAGAAGGCTCTTTTCAGTGTATTGGATTTATATGTCATCTTATGCAAACTTATATTTGGGATAGGTACGTAGGCCCATCCCAAAATATACGCTGCAGGTGACTTTTCAATGAAATTTTTGCAACTGACCACATTTCAAGACGATTTAAGATTAGATAATTGGTTCAAAAATATAAAATATTCAAGGTTTTAAAATTAAAAATTATTCTATATGCAAACAAAGAATGACTTTCTTCCATGAGGAACCACAGATATAATCACTGTTAAACCAACCAACCTACCCATTGTGGAAAGTAATTTTTCGGCTCAAAGTAGTCGCCACTCAGCCAGCCCAAGGCGGTATTGAAGGGCCCAAAATCTGCCTGCAGACCCAGCGCTGCAAGCTGGAAGTGCACCTCCGTGGGACAGAGGATCTTGTAGGTGAGAACGTTACACTTGAGCTGTTGATAGTAGAGATGCTTCGTGTAGCGCTCCCGCAGCGTGTGACTTCGAACGTAGAATTGGACACGGAAGTGGACAATGGGGGACAACTGCTCGCAGGCTGGACTCAACACCTGGCTGCTGCTTGTCTGTATGAACAAGACAGAAGTGTAAAAGATGAGAGTGACCTGTTTTGCGGTGAAAACATGAGGTCCATTATTTTCATGTGATAGTAAACTGAGGCTGGAAAATTAAAGATCAGAATATAAAAATAAGACTTTAAATTATAACAGGTTAATTTCTATGCATTGGATTTGTGGTAATATCTATTCTCCGGTTTGTCGAATTTATTTGTTGTTCCAGACGTTCATTAAAACTAAATTTTTACTAAACGGTAATTTATTAAAAGCTCTTCTTTGTTCTTGAAGGGGATAAATTGAATTATTTTAAACGTAAATGTGGTGACATTGCATTTATGGATTAGCGAAAAAGTTTATATATTTTTTAGAGAAACACATCAATAATTTTTAATCAAACGATAAATTATTGCAAATAAAGCGATTAAATAAATAACCTTGTAGCAAAAAAACATAATTGAAATTTCTATCAAATTTAAAGATGAACTACTGAAATATAATATACATTGAATCAATTGATTGGCAAAATATTACAAAGTTTATCGCTATACTTAGAATTTATACGGAACCATCACGAGATAAACATAAATAATAACAAAATATAGGAATATTACAAACGCAAATATTACCCAATTGTATCGTATAAGTATTCAATGTTTAGCAATCAGAATAAAAATATAAAATATATAGATAACGTGACAATTGTTAATATATATAATTACGGGGCAACAGATATTGAGAAAATGAATAACATGTAAAGGACTGTTAATAAAAATAATGTCAATTAATGATTTAAAATAATAAATTATTAGCGTGTTTATTATAAGAAAATCTGATAAAATAACACATAAATTTGTGAAATAATATAATGGGTTGCGCTACCTTATATATAGGTACCATATATTGAAATGTTTATACATATAATTAAAATGATATGTTCATAGGTATGTTCAAACAAATTCACTTACACATTACATTGTTTGTAATAAGTTGTAGGTGAAATGTGTTACTTCATTAATTGAAAAACTTTAAAAAAATTTAGGTGTACAAAAATGTAAAGCTAAATCCTTCTAAAATTATGTATAAACAAAGACGAATACAATTGTTTTATACATAACTAAAATACGAGATACAAATTATATTACCAAAATTATATTTTTTAGAAACAAATTATTCCTTAAAACGAAGTCTTTGACTTTAGAAGATAGTTGTCTAAGTTGTATGGTATTAATTATGCTTGATCCAAGGATTGAACAATACTTAACTAGTGGCAAATTATTGAATTACAGTTATCCCTCTCAGTCAAAGAGAAACACAAACATGTGACACTTAACTACTCTATACAAAATATTTTCTAAAATATTAAAAGATAAGTAAGTGGTTAAATGATTAAAAACGACTCAAATGTTTAATAGATAGTACTACTTCTAAAAAAAACTTATATTGAATCAAACATTTTACAGTTTGTGTTTCTTTCCCTTAAATAGCGACAATAGTCACAATCAATTTTTTTATAATGCAACTATTTAAATTTGTTTCCGAATACATATAGTCTATATTTACAATCCCTTTCTAATTTTGCTATTTTAAATTAGTCCTTCCTATATTTTTTCAAATAAAACGTCCAAGCGTTTTCAAGTTTCATCTTAGAGGTGGAACTATGTAGTATCACTTTAATGTGTGATTTATGGCATAACTTAACACATGAAAATAATTGTGTAACATTAAAGACATTAACAAATACTTACATGACTGATAACAGTACTCGATTTTTTACGAATAGACTTGAAATTGATTTTTGATACCTTAGCATTCATGTCCAAAAATAGCAATAAATTATCTGAAATAAAATTAGAAAAATAACAATTCAATATAGCTATAAACATTATTTTAAAATATGCTTTAAGAAAAAATCTTATACATACCCATGGCAACAGCCAAACCAAACATTTCACGCTCATTGATTTTAACATGTTGACAGGCAGCATCGAAAATGTCAGATAAACGAGTTGATTTGTCATAGGAAAGTAGCATTTCGTCACCATTTATAAGAAGAACTTTTATGTGTTTGCGTTCTTTGAGAAGAAATCTTGATGCCGGGATTTCAAAAGAATCAGACCGACTTCTAGCCATATTCACTGAAATTTAATGAAAACATTAGTTCATTTCGGAAAAAATCTAACTATATATGCATAACATGTTAAAAAAATATTTAAATAATAATTTGTATGAGGCATTAGTGATGATTCCTTTCAACAAGTTATTACCTTCCTTTTTTGTATGATAACTATTTTTAACTGATATATTTGTATAATAAAGTATTCTTTTATCAATGCATTTGAAAATAATTAAGGGTGAAATTAATAATTACAACTTTCACAGTTGTAAATTTAGTTAAATACATATTTCTTTCAAACAATAATATACAAAATAAATAGTTATTTTAATAATAATATAATAGAACAAATTTGATAATACTTTACAATTCATAAATAAAGCAAACAAAACAATGGTCATAATTTAGTGATAATATCTTGTTTTTTATGTTATATACCACAACATTTTTAAAATGACAAATGTTATATCTAGCTTTATACTAAACATTGATTCAGACATATTTTAATGTGCAGAACACACAAACAGTAGTAGAAGATAAGTTAATTAAATGCCAAATATTAACATTATTTTAATTTTACTCTAGTAATTTTTGAGTCTATATTAGACAATTTAGACACAAAATCTGTACAAAGTACAATCTAAGTGTACAAAGAAATAAAAGTAAGCACAAGCTGAGTGGAACAAAAATACAAAAGAACTATGAGTTATGGGTAATAACGATTAAAAAAGTAAAATTTAAGGGAATGTTTGAATGCAACAAACTCCCAGATAATACAAATGTTAGTAGGTAAAGAATACCACGAGCATAGAGCAATATACAAAAAGGCCCCACACTGAGCTGAATGTGAACAAGTAATTAATTATAATTAAACTAAAAAAAATTAAATACACTATCCAACTAATCCTGTAATTGCTTAGCCTTTCTTAATGAAAATGGTAAGAAAACAACAACAAAGATAACTTTTAAAAGTTGTCCAATAGCATTATAATCATATTATGAACATAAACAAGGAATAATTCTGTTTTTGCATTAAATTAGATATTGTGCTAGTATTATTTAATTAATATTAAAAAAAAAGAAAAAAGTAAGGTAATATCTATTCCTTTTTTCAAACATGCTTTAACACTAACTTAAGTTATTTCTCAATATATTCATTTAGTGGTAGATGTATTCTCTAATAATAGAATATATTATGCCTAGTAATACACAAACAATTATTCTATAAAAAATTAAATCAATTCTTAACTTAATAATAGGTTTCTGACTATTATTACATTTTTTGAAAACAGTTAAATGTCATGAACTTATTATATATAGAATTACCTATTCAATTGTTCCCAAGTTGAGCAAACTGTTACATTTTTTATTGTCAAAACCCATATTATATATAAATGCTACATATCTCTGTAAACCATAAATTAATTTCAAAACATAAGATATTGGTAAGAGATTAATGCATTTTTTAACATAACATGAATTGCTGTACTTATTGAATGATAATTAATTAGTACCTTCAGAGAAAGATGAGTAATACATGTAGCAATATAGTAATGCCTATAGGCATAGGTGTCCATTTATTTAAATATACACAATAAATTGATAACCAATTTTATGATGAAGTTTTTATATACTAATGATAATAAACTGAGGTATTAATTAACAACCTTATTATCAAAAACAATAACTTAAATCAAATTTAATATATGTAACTTAAAATTTATTATATATTTTTTAATGTTAACATATTTGTGTGTGACTGATCATTTCCATGCTAAGGCTAAATCATTAAAAAAGGTAAGCTTACTCTTTTTGTACTATTAACAAAAATAAACTATTGGCAGCTATTATATAGTTTAATATGTTTGTCACATTTTCACCTGTATATATATAAAAAAATAATTAGCATACTCAAACTTTCAATTTGTTTTAAATAAAAGTATAATATATAACAAAAATTCAAATAAAACTATACATAAATTATTATGTTATAGTCAAACTCTTATAATAGAAAGATTACACCATATTATGTAAAATACAGAAGAAAAAATAGAGGTATATTATGCATTATGTGCCAAATATGCTACACTTATCAGTAATACATTAATATTATAAATTTCTTTGAGATAAAAAGTTTGGATGTCAATCTAATATGTAGCCAAAATTATGATGATGCTGAAAACATGGCCAAAGCTGGTAAAAGTTGTTCTATAATTTCTGAAAAAATCCACAACACTATATACATACACTGTGCAAGCCATGACCTGAATTTGGCTCTTGTACACTTGGCAAAGATTCTGATTGTTTTTAACATAATGGAAAATCTGGCTTCAATGGGTAGAATTTTTTTCTCTGCTAAAAGATAAATAATTTTGGAAAATGAAGTAGAAATTTACAATAGTGAAAAAAAACTATCAAAGGTATGCAAATCTAAAATAAAAACTCTATGTCAGACGATATAGGTAGAAAAACATCAAATATTTAAGGATGTCCATGAAATTTATGAATGCTTGATCAATTGTTGTGATAAAATTGTTACAGATCATTTATGTGACGATATGATGTGGCTACACTTTTAGTAGGAATATCCATTGATATTATATCATCTTATAAATAAGTGGGCAAGATCAAAGATAAAATTGAAGCAACAATGAAAAATTATGATACATTCAAGACGATTTTTGCAGAAATGGAGAAAAAGGCAATCCTATCAAACAACAATATTACAAAACCATGACTTTGTGGTCGACAGACACTTTGAAAATCACAGACAAGATACATCAGCAACTTCAGAAGACAGAGGTGTGAATGAAGCAGATTTAGAGAGGGCCCAAATGAAAGTGAACATATTCTGATTTTGTAATATTGGTACTTCAACTTCATTAAAAATAAGAAATATGTTGAGTACAAATGTATTTTGTATGAAATAGTTACTTAAGAATATATAATACTATACCATGGACTGATGTAGAAGAGGGCCCACTGAGAGGCATAGACAAAGACCAGTGCAGAGGAATTTACATGAAGAACTGCAAAAGAAATTTTGTAATAAGGAATATAATCTAATTAAAAATTCTATTTTAAAACACACATTCTTCTTTTTATGTTGCACTGCCTGAAAATTAGAAATCAGATAGAACTAATTTAATAAATGGTATAGTATTTACAGTTTTAACATACAAAATTGTGGACCCTAATCCCCCCCCTTACCCCTATAATTTTATTTCAGACTTAGAAAAATCTCGAAAATTAACAAACTTGTTATGAAAAAACAGATTTCCACCAAAAAGTGGAAGATTCACACCCCTGAGAAGATTATTATAGTGTATCTGTCTTTGTGCAATATTTCTTGCATTTGTTAATGCAACTCAACAGTCACTTTACATCAATAGCAGTCATGGGATTAAAAACAATGCCACAGAATCTCACATAAGAAGTGAAAAAACAAGCTAAGAACTTATGATTTACTATTTGGACGATTTTTTATCACCATTATAACTTCAATTTGAAATCAAATGCTGGAAGTTATTATGGAAGGCTTTGAACCAAAGCTAACTACAAATAGTGACACTTAGAAAAATACTAAATTTATTCTTCAGCATATCCCGACATTTCCATTATTCTGAGACTACTGTTATTACTTCTTGTGACCTCATATACAGTGGTAATAGTGAATTCCTTGCTTAATTTCATTAAATTGGCTTGCAAGAACACTATGTTAAAAGATCAACTAAATTCACTGCTCATGATTTTCTGTCATAAAGGCATATCACATACTCTTGACCTTGATAAAATAATCAATGTTTTGCAGTGGCAAAACTCAGAAGAATTTTGATGGGTAATGTACTTTTCATACAGTGAAATGATATTAATCACATTCTTATCCTATCCTATGTTGTATATATTTCAATCCAATTGCATTTATTTTATATTTTATATTAACAAGTTAACCATAGTTTTACAGAAATCAAGAATAATGAACTGATGTATAAAATACTTTTAAACAGTGTTATTTAATAATGATTTTAGACCCATTAGTTTATATATTTATACATATATGTGTGTGCACATATTTCAATCCAATTGCATTTACTTTACACTTGCTATTATAATGTTAATACAAATAAACTTAAAACATGTTTTTATAAAAATTTAATTATTATTAATTATGCTCCATATAATAGTTGATTTAAGAGTAGAAATTATGTTAACTCATGAAGTAGCATGGTAAAAATTACCAAAGAATTTTTAGTAGTTATATTTCAAACATATTGTTTTAATTTATTTAGTTTATAAAGTTCAAAAAAAAATTCACAAAATTACTTTCAGCATGCTCCCCTACTTTTAAAATGCTAGTTATGCACCTGTATCCCAACCATATTGATAGGACCATGTTAAAAGGTAACACAAATTAATTATTTTATTAAATTGAAGACCGTCTTAAAACTCTTATGTAGATTTAGAATTTTATTACCTCTACACTTCATTATCAGCTCTGCACTTAATGCTAATACTTATTATAAGATAATATTTTTTAAACAACATATATAAATATTATTCATAATAATAAAAAATATATATTTTAATCAGTGTATATAGGTATAAAAATTAATTTGTACTCTAGTCTTTAATGAACTATTTGTAAATAAAAGTTGTATAATAGTATATATGTAATAAATTGGTTTATAAATTATAATTAAACTATATAGTATATATATAAAATTTCCTTCACAAAATATATTAATAATTAATAGAATTATAAAGTTACTATACTAAATAACTAAAATTAAATTATTTTTTATTAATACTATCAAGGAAAATAGCTCAATGAAAGCATTGAGAGTATTTTTATTATTTAAAATCAAATCTATAATAAGTAATATATGTTTAGATAACATAATGTATCATTTAATTATATTATAGTTTAATTGATGCCTGAATTAATTCATTTTAAATTAATAATATCAAATGATTTAGACGTAGGCCAACATAGGTATACTGCTTTGCTCCAGTAGGGTAGTTATAGCAAAGATTTTAAAAATGTAATGAAACTTAACTTGAACTATTTCCAGACCTTTATTTCTAAAATATTGTTAATTTGACATGTCATTAGCACACACTCACTGTTCCAGTGGCAGTGTCCTATAACACAATTTTCTTAAGAATCTTATTATAAAAATAATTACAAATATCTATAGTACAAATAATTCTTCTTTACCTCTGTAATTACAAATTAATTCCTTTGTATTATTATTAAAATAATTACAAATATTTATATACAAATAATTCTTGTTTACAGTCGTAAACAACACATTTATTATTTTGTAAAGTTTAGTGAATATATTCAGGTAACCAAAAACTTAGTACAAACCAAAATATTTATTTAGTGTATATAGAATAGTTTTTATATTATTAAATAAATATAAAATAAACGGTGAATAAAAAGCCTAAACCTTGCGAAATTGAAACTAAATTAAATTTGCGCTATTTTATAATTTACTATAGCTTTAACCGAAAAAAATTATAAAATATTATTAAAAAATCTATAAAATATTGTACATTATATAACACGATATATTTTTAATAATGGAACTAATCCATTTACGTAATTAATTCAGTTTAATGATTGCCTATTTTGGAACACATAATTATTGGATTTATATAGAAATATGGTGCAACAATTTTTTTTTTAAATTGAACGGCTTGAAAAGCATAAATTCTGTTAAATTTTTTTAGATGTTTCAACTTCTTTGTAGTGTATATAGGGACATTGTGTTTCGGCTTTAAAAATTTTACAATATTTCAGAATTGGGATAAGTCATTATTGAATAAATATTTAATTAATTGGCTATATATTCTATACATTTCTCGATCCATACAAAATAATATATTCTTGGATCCATACTGCCTAGCCATTAATTATATATATTCATTAATCCATACTGTCTATAGCCTATGTTATGCTACTATATATATTTATAATATATATATTTATAATATATATATAGTAACTATCATATTAATTAATACTAATTAAGCTACCAATAAAGATCAAATGACATCGATTTTTTTTTTAATTTCGGATTTGGTTGCCTAAAAAAATTTTCTTATTTTGGATTGTACATAATTAACAATGAATGTTGAAAGGAATTTCCGTCGAAATTCCAGAATTGCAGTCGGGTGAACGCGAAATTATAGTTTCTCAGTTTCAGCCAATTAGAATATTATATATTTAAAGTTAATGTGAAAGAAAGCCATAAATTGGAATGAATATTTTCGCAATGACCGCAGTGAGTTACAAAAGACAACTGAATGTAGACACCATATAATTTCAGCTTCCACAATTTCACTGTTTATAACAAATGTTTTACGTGGCTCTGCTGATACAAAAGAAGACGAGTTGGTGGTAGGTTTACTTGAGAAAG
>JAUZND010025706.1:0-24157 GCA_034780555.1 Coelogynopora nodosa
GAAGAAATGAGATAAAAATAATTTTCACCAGTATCTTAAACATGCTTAAAAGCAACCTACTAGAGAAGATAAGAGGAAAAAAATTAAAAAAAACCCCATTTTCCATTGAGTCACTGAAAAATTATAATAAAAAAACACATTTCTTAGTATATGAGAACGAATAAAAATAGTCCATACTCGAAAACCTAAAAAAATGAACAATAAAGTATAAGGTTTTGCGTGCCCTTATTACTCATATTGATCAATGATCATACCTATTGAAACTTTTTAAAATTTTTTTTTATAATATACATTTTTGTAGGTATACACAGTTAAATAGACCTAGGGATTTGTAATTTCGAAAAAAAGTCTTGTATGACCCACCTTATTGCCAATAAGTTATGGGTTATTCATTTTTATTCCAGGTTGAATGCTCTTTTGCGTTCATCGAATCTTCAAACTTCCCTGAATTGGTTAGAATAAATTTGTATTATTAATTGGTAAAATTAAGATTTTATTTTATCAACATTTTTTGCTAACATGCTTGATTTACGAAAACATGTGACTGAGAAAAAGGTATCCAGAATAGAGACAGATTCGATATATAAAAGGAACAAAAATAGACGATTAAAGTATAGAACTGTTAGCTCATATCAAAGAAGGGTATATAAAAACATCAATAATACAATAATTGATTCACAACGAGAAAATAAAACGAGTTAAAGTTCCAAAGACCTTAACTAACAAAAAACATTTTCACAACGAAAATAATAAATATCATTACACTCTTTTGGCTCAATACAATCATTTTTCATGCTACACAAAATGTCCCCCAATTTTTGCTTCGACACGTGTCCATTTTTATTTTTATCTAAAAACTCCAATGACAAATTAATTTCATTTCTCGCATCCACGTTAATGCAATAGTGTTTGAGTATCTCGAGAAATTTCCCAAATGTTATTTTTGTATTGATATTATCATTTATATATTGAACCGCTTCCTTTGATGTGACGTAAAACCCCAACATGTGCATAACTTTAGACAATTCTTCATCATTTGTTATTACATCTTGGTCACAATTCCACACGAAACAATCTCGGTATTCTATATTACAAAATTATCAAAAAACTGAATAAAAATTAACCCTACTTTGTATTAATTCTTGAGAAAAATAAGTCGCCATTATAATATAATAATAATATTAATATTTAATTTTTAAAGTTCAAAATATCATTGACAAATTTATATGGTTGGTTACAGAGATTACTTGATCACATGACAATTAAATAATTTAATTTAAATTGATACTTTCTATTCGGAATTCTAATGTAAGATTTCTAACACGAGTAATTTATTATACAGCTAAATTTTTATAAAAAAATTTTAAAAAAAATTTTAACCTTTTCCAGTACACTGCAGTGCACTGGAATAGTTTTCGGCTGCTCCACAACTCGTTATGATTGTTTTTATAACAATTTCAATTGTTCAATTCAACGGGTAACTCGGATAAAGTAAATACATTTTTTCATTACGTTCACGTTCTTTATAAATATTAATTTACAAATTTTTTTTTACAAATTTTAAAAATTATAATGATTCCTCTAACAACATCCCTTGTAAAGTATGACAGTCCTGTTTTAGTCAGTAGAAATACTGATAAAAAAACTCCACGCGTAATAAAATTAATCAAAAGTTTTGATATTGTTATAATAATTAATAATAATATGAATAAATTTACCATAAACGTTTTCTATTAATTTTTGATAGTCGAAAGCGATAAAAACACAGGCTCACAACAAAACAGAGGATGGAAATGAAAGTATACCTTTTGATAATTCAAAGAAATTGCCGCCAGTAGATTCGAAAACAGGTCAACAGACGGATGAGATTCTTAATTCTATTTTACCGCCAAGGTAATAAAAATTAAAAATCTTGTGTAGTTTTTTTTACATCTTATTAGAGAATGGATAGATGGCGGACAATTGTGGGTACAGCAAGTTTCCAGTACTCCTGCAACCCGATTGGATGTTATTAATTTGCAACAGCAGTTGGATAGAAAACTGCAGCATAGACAAGCCCGTGAGACAGGAATTTGTCCAGTAAGACGAGAGCTTTATTCGCAATGTTTTGGTAAACATAATTCATCAAAATTCATCAAAATTCATTAAATTAAATTAATTTAAATATGATAAAACATATTTATTTTATTTATATTATAATGTTATTGTCAGTTCCGACATTTTTCTTATGGTTCGAAAAAAAATCAAAAATATATAATTGATTTTTGAATTATTTGGTCATTTAATTATTTCCCATGTAAAAGTGATGGAAAAGGGATTTATAACACTTAAAAAAACGTTATTAACCAAAAAATAACCAAATTTAAATTTTCGTTATTGTTAGAATAGAATATTATATTATAATGACCGATATTTAAGGTTATTACTTATAACGTTAGAATAACGTTATTTTAAATTTTTTTAAAAAATTACAATATCATTTTTTCAATGTTTCGGTAGAGAACCTTTCTCTGTTGTCAGGTAATATAAATTTTAACCCAGATAAAGCACGTTCTACCGAAACAATGAGTTATTGGAACAGAAAGAACTATCTACGCCAAATAATATAATTCAAGGTATGTGTGTTTTTTAGATTCTCAAAATGTTAGCACATTGTCATTATAAGACGTTGAAGAATGACTTCTAAAATCGTCTATAAAATTACTGCTCATGTGTGTATTGGATTTATTATGCTGTTATTTAAAAAAATTGGAATCAAATGTTGAATCATGATTCATGATGTATCAAGATCAGCAAGGTCATTAAATTTTATATTGTCGAAAACGTGATCATTTTCCCCCTCATTCACACAAGATGAAATTTATTGTATTTTAGATATTGAGACTAGATTTTGCTGTTATTAAATTATTCTGAGATAACGTGAAATGGTATCTGGGGTCTAGATAAATCGCTGCCTTTATGATGTCATTTAATAATAACAAACGAGATCATATTAATATATTTGTATGTTAAATAATAATTGAGATAAATATCTTGCTAAAATCATTATTTATTTTTAAAGCCTCAAATTGACACAATACACGACTTTAAATATATTTTAAAAATATTATAGAAATAACGAAATTAACGTTATGAGACTACGATAACGTTATTGTTTAACGTTATATCCAAATATCCAAAATATTATCGCTATTTCAGTTTTTTATTAAATTTATGATTAAATATCACAATATGCGATTACGATGACTATATTTCAAAAACGTTACCGGTATTTCAGTTTTTTCTTTTATTTATTGATCGTTCCCTGTAATCAATTTATAATTTAACTTCTCCTTATTAATAGCAATTAATTATAATTATAATTGTGTGATAAAATTTAAAAAGGCTATGATTTAGTATCATTGATCAACAATCAATATTTTATTTAGATGAATTAATCCGACAAGTGACTATAAATTGCTCAGAAAGAGGCCTTCTCTTGCTCCGTGTTCGCGACGAAATTCGAATGACAATCGCTGCATATCAAACACTCTACGAAAGCAGCGTAGCCTTCGGTATGAGAAAGTCTCTGCAAGCCGAACAAGGAAAATCAGACACGGTGACTCAAATAGAAGATTTGGAAACTTTTAAAAGCGATCTTGAAGCACATATAAACGAACTTAAAGCAAAGAACGAGCAAGTTGAAAAAAGAGCTACAGAACAACGACAGATTGAAGAAAAAAAACATACTGAAGAAATCCAATTTCTCAAAAGAACCAATCAACAGCTGAAAACACAATTGGAAGGCATCATTGCGCCAAAAAAGTGATATATGCATCTATAATAGATTCTATATAATATCAATAAATAAAAATTTTAATTTACATTAATTCATTTTTAAAATATATAAATTTAACAGTCAACTTAATAAGCCACAGAGTCGTTTGTGGCGTATATATTGTTCTTGTAATTATCATAGTCGATTGTATTATTGAGAAGCTAAATTTTAAAATTGGCATCATTTAAATTAGAGCCTATAATAAGATTATAATTTATCAATTTTTCATAAACATTTTCCTACCTTTTTCATAAAATCAATATACAGTATCGCCACTCGAAGTGTCTCTATCCGGGAAATTTTAGTTTCATATGAAAATTTTGGAATAGCAATCTTGAGCTTGTCAAACTGCTTGTTAAGACTAACCATTCTTCTTCTCTCTCGAATATTAGCATCGTATCTCTGTTTAGTAGTAGTAACACGTTTTCGCTTTCTCGTATTCTTTTCCAATTGCAATGTCCCGTCAATATTCTGTGGAAAGACGGAATTTAAAATTTGGTTAATATTTGGGTGGTTTATAACTACATCGTTTGTACTACAAATTGCGGGTTGTACTGACAAGTCAGCAAAGGACCTACTATTGGATATGGTATATATCGGTATACACAGTTTATCTTCATTTATAATTTGTGCATCATCATCTGGTACAAGTACAATATTTGGGTGGTAGTCGTTTGTTTCTCTTTCAAACTCCTCCAATGTTTGTAAAATTTCATTTTTCTAAAAACACAATGTGTATAATGTAAATAAATTTAATTTTAAATTTTACATAATTTTCCTTTGGCATTGTTGAATGTAAAATTAATTATAATTTAAAAGTCCTTCTCAAATACTTACATGTATAAAAACGTACGTGACGTTAATATAATACCCATAATGTATAAAAACAAGTCTGTACCAACGTTATAACATGTGGTTCAAGTTCACACACCTGACCACTATCTGATTATATTGCAACTTTACATTTTATAAATATTATTGTATTAATAACAGTGATTATGAAACTGTTCAACAGTAAAAGGTCAACGACTCGAAAGTAACGGTATTATTCTTGAAAACACTTCTTATTGATTTAGATAAGATTATGATATTATCAATCTAATGCCAATAAATTAACTTTCAAGTTGTAATTTATAATAATTTTATAATTATATATTAGATATCATATTTGATATCGGATAAATATATTTAATTAACTGTACGAATGGGTCAACCAATGATACACAAAATGTACACAAAACATGAATAATAACAATAATAATAATAAAGTGACTTATATTAAGAAACTTTCAGTCAGCATTGGTTGTTGATTCCGAATGTTTTAATTTAGACCTGCTTCTAACCAACATTCTTGCCTATATATTATTAATGTATCAAATCTTAATTTCTATTTAAAGTCAATTACAGTAAGTGCTGATTTGTTTATCAATAAATCTCCGGCAGAAATCTTCCAAGGTTCTCCGTCGACCTGTACCGACATTTCGCGCTTTATAGTGATTTTTATCTAGGTAGATATTACACATGACAAATTTTGTTATATAAGCATAATTTTAAAATATATTTTTGTTGTTTACATTTCCTCCTTGTGCTATTCGCACCCCACTCCTGAGTCCGCTCTTAATTTGAGCCATATGAACCACCCCATAAAACCCCACAATTTCCAACAAATGATCACTGTATGTGGGTTCATCAAAATGTTCTTCTTGATTTTTCCCCCAAGCGTTGGCTCCAGAAGCCCAGCTTGTAATGTTGAGAATTAGTATTCCTTCCACGTACGGGATTACAACGTTTTTTCCATCTACTTGTAACTTTACGTTTTTGCAAAATTCACGGGACGGTTTGCGGTTTAATAGTTTTTGTAAGCCAATCATAAAATAAGCGCCCTTGTTTCGCAATCTACAATTTAAAAAAACGTATATATTTATTATTATTAAAAATTCGTTTTACCGACTATTGAATCGACTTGGGTTTTGTTCTCGAGCATTGTGAAACGAGAGAGAGACGTCGGCGTCAATTCCTATACCGCAATAATTGTTCATTACTGCAATCATGTTGTCTTCAGAGTTGTTTGATTCGAAAGTTCCTAGTTTAACGTCGGGTTGAAAGATAACGGTCCATCTAAAGAGAAATATTTATGAACAAAAAAATTAAATTTTTACCTATCCAAAACCACCTCTTTGGCCTCGTCGACGTTTTTCAAAATTGCATACACATTGTCTGATTCAGTATATCCGGAACCCCATTTCATAACTCGTGCCATGTCGTTCCCAGTTCCTAAAGGTAGTATAGCTATCGAAGGAGAACTACAAGCAGCATCTTGTCCAATATTATCTAGACATCGTAAAGTCCATCCTAGAGAGCCATCACCTCCACATATTAGAATGCGGTATTTGGGTATATTACGGAAAGCGTAAAAACTAAAATGTGAAAAAATAATTATAACTCTTAATATTAAAATGAGACAATTTTATTTACAATGAGCGATAATGAGTTTTTTTCCGAAAAAAGTTAAGAAAATTGATATTAAAGTTACATATTAGTAAAAAATCTTAATCACCCCGGAAGCGGCCCTCCATTCATCAAATCAAAAACTTGATGGGGATTTAAAGTTCTCTTAAAGAACTTCATCAACTCCTTTCCTTGCCTACCCCCAGACTTTACATTAACCAACACCAACAACGGACAGCTATCCTTATTCAGACATTTTTCATCGATAATTGGCAAATAATTAACTTGCAAAACTCTATCATTCAGAGGAACAGTTTCCAGTCTTTTGATAGCCATACACGCATCGTTATTATTCCAAAAGGCCAACACGACTGTTCCGAATTCGTGATATATAGCCTTTATCTCAAACGGAGTATCACTCTTGTAAGGAAGTATCAATTGATCTTTAATAATCTCAAAATACTCCTTCTCGGCCAATCCTGTCGTTAAATTTCCGACACAGACGAAAATCTGCGACAGGTCCAACCCTTTACTAATCACCATGTCTTCACTGTCCAATTTAACAAGAAAATAGCAATTTAAAGCCAAATTTACAGATTCGTTGAATACTTGATTGTACAAATTTAACAAATTTTCTTCATTTACATAAATTGCATTATGCGAGGCTAGACCGTGTATTATGAGAAATAAATTATAATCATGTACATTCTCATGGTCGAGACCAGCTGTAGATAAGAATGTTGAGATTATGTCTTGTTTTCGCGTATTACAGTCTAATGACATTTGTTGAGTTTCAATTTGTTTGTTTTCTAAATATGAAAAATCGTGGCGCAATATTCTGACCGTTATGGTGGCATAATTTTGTGGAATATGACGTAGATAAATGTAGCAACGCTTACTCTCTTCGAATACGGTAATCTGTCTTCCAAGAGGTTCCGATTCAATTAGGACAGTTCCCATGTATTCAAAATTGTTTACGTTAACTTCCGTCAAAAAATAGTCCCTTGCAACTGATTCGTCTATTTTATAGAAGTCCAAAATTTTCACGAAAATTTGTCCTACAGTGTATGAATTTGAGGAAAGTTTTATGCAATGATTTATCCCTTGAATGGCAGACACGTGACCGTCATATATGACAACAACCACTTCTTTTGTTTCTTTACATCGGCCGAGTTTACTAAATTAGTAATTTTTAATTACTGTAAATCAATATTTGTATTTTATTTATTAACGATTTATAAGTAAAAAAAACGTTATTTTACGCCAGTAACTTGATAATTATTCAACGTTGTCATGGGTAATATTAATTATTTAATAATTACATAAGGTAAATTGCTATAAACAAAATTTAATAGTTATGGAAAGATTAGCATAATTTATGCGTAAAACATTACGAATTTGTAGTCGTTTTATAAGTACATTTTGCGAAAATAAAAAAATGTAAATTTTTTATATTCATGAGCTTTACCTTTATTGGTAATATTTTTCAATTTTTTAGCCGAGAATTAAATTTTGGTCGCAAATTGCATTAGACATTTTATTTTAAAACTAAAACTAAAATATCAAGTTGACTATATTTCTTTTAAATTTGGTATATTGGTAGAACATGTACGTATTAATATATTTTGAAAATATTAATGAAAAAAGGTGACTCGGTTAATGAATTATGGCACTCCAAAGCTTTGCAAAGGTAGGAAAAGGGAAAATTTCAAAACGTCTTAAAAAATGTAATATTTGGACATTACAAAATTTTAACACCATATTTTGTAGTGAACGACTATTTAGCTTTTCGCACTTTTTATTTAATCCGAAATGGCGAAATATAGAGTGAATTTGGAATTTTGAAATTTTTAATTTTAAATAAAACTATATAATTATAATATTAATTATTATAATAATAATAATATGATACCCTTCAAACTCAGTCGTATTATAATCCCTCACGTCCAAACCAACGCTCGAAGAAATGTCTATAAATAAGGAGCCATCCGTATTGACCTGCCTGATTCTATAAATTTCCGAAAATGACTTTCTCCCTTCAAACGAAAAATAAACTGCCTTGGGCGGTAAAATAATATTCTTAAACTCGCCATATTCACACACATTATCTATTGTAATATCCATATTACACAAACAATTATAATGAACAGACACGTCACATTGCGAACAATTATACCCATTGAGACAATCATTTGTAAAAATATTCTTACGACATACGATGCATTTTGAATATAATCCAGAATTACCCTCTATCCAGTGATGACCGTCAAAGTTGTTTATAAACACATTTTCAAAATTTTCTTTATTATTCCAGAAAAAGTTGTTGGAATACCTACAGTTTGATATTGTATTTTTCCTGCAATTGTTGTGAACAGTATATCCACAAATAACGCAACAATACCCATTCAAATCCACCCTTTTTCTACAAAAATTGCAAAATTTCTTTTTACAGTATTGTTTATCTCCCCAAAAGTGAGGTATACTACTAATCTTCAATCTAGTTTGTCGATTTTGGCTACACGGACTCGTTATAGCACTTTTGCATCTTTCATGACAAACAAAGTTGCATTCCAAACATATAAAACCTTGAGAAATAAACCCCCACAAAAACTCTGTACAATGATGACAATAATTTGGTTTGTGAAAGGTTTTTTTAACAAAAGAGTGTGGTATCGTTATTGATGACACGTTGTTGAGGTCCAATGCTACTGTCGCAGGAGGATTTGCTTTTATGGATTTTGTATCAGACTTTTCATCCGATTGTCTAGCTGAATCGATGCATAATGGTGTATTTGTATAATCTGTACAAGTAGTACATGATGTAGTTTCCGCTAGTGTTAAATCGCTAATTTCAAGATGATGATGGTCATGATCAACATCATTTTTGTCTGCCATGTCTACTTTATTCCTTGTACAGATTGGAAGGAACAACTTCATGAACCAAATGTATGCATAAATTTGTATTACAAATTTTAATACAATGTAGGTAATAATATTATTGCAGTAACATTAGCGTAGTAGCCATACAATTTTGTATACAGCAAAACCTCGATATAATGAAACTATCGGAAATTTTTATAATGTGGAGCATGTGATAGAGTCAAAGTGAAAAGTACTCTGGAAAATGTAATACGAAAATATTGGAATGAATGTGGGACAAAGTTTTTGCGAAAACTTTTTCAAGTTTCCAAGTTGCATGTATTTTAATGAGTGTATTTTCTGATGTATATGACGACAAATTTGTAACTCGATCTTTTTCGATACTTACACAATGGTAAATTAGGTTTTTTAAATTTATTTTGAAAATTTTGAAAATAAAAATAATAAATTTCTTGAATATTTTAAAAACGATGAAACGATATTTGTTAAATTTAATCAATATAAATCATACAAAGCAAACGAGGAAGAAATAAATTATTGAAATTTACTCTGTAAATATTAGCTACCAAGTTATAAAATATATTTTAACAAAACCTAAAAAACCTTAAAAAACCTAAATGAAACCTGCTATATATATAGTTTAAAAAATTAAAATATTTAGGACATACGGAATCGTTTTTAAGAAAATAAATTTAGAGTGTTTGAAAATTATGAAAACCACTTAGTTGGTTTTACTCAATCAAGTGTAATTTAAAAATAACAATACAGATTGCAATAAAGATTCCACTTACTAATTGTGCACATGTGGTCATTAACTAATAAGAAAAATTATTCTACTTCCGACTGCTGTTATACTTTGTAACGGCTTTGGTTCCTTCAGAGACAGCATGCTTGGCCAATTCTCCTGGAAGAATAAGTCGGACTGCAGTTTGAATTTCTCTAGAAGATATAGTACTCTTTCCATTATACTTTAATAATTTAGAAGACTCTGTAGCAATTCTCTCAAAAATGTCATTGACAAAAGAGTTCATGATAGACATTGACTTGCTAGAAATACCGGTATCGGGATGAACCTGTTTCAATACTTTGTAAATGTATATGCTATAACTTTCCTTTCGCTTCTTCCTCCTTTTGATATGAGCGACTGCCGGGTTACCACTGGTAGCCTTTGCTTTGGCTGCAAACTTTCCTTTGACCATTTTATAAATTTAGTTCTCAACAATAATGAACAGAAAAATAGATAGATATAGCAATTGTATTAAACGTTCATATTTTCTTATATGCTTTATATGTAATATTTACGCATGTTTTTTTTGTATTTTTTGAGAGTGTACCGATTTTTAAATTTTTAAAATGATATTGTGCTATTTCCATAAACAAAAAAAACTGTAAAAGTGAAAATTTAACTAGTAGTATATATAAATTGGATTTTATCAGTCAATTTGTCATCACAAAGTATAAAAGGTTTATAATAAAACACAAGTTTATTTAATTTGTTGAGTAACAACAATAAATTTTAGTTAAAAAATTTAAGAGATCTGCTTTTTAGAGAGTCTAAAAGTTATTTGATATTATACATGTCGCACCTCATTCGATGCCCTGTTAAATTCCCTTTCATTATAAATGATAATATAAATAGTATACAATATTATCAACTAGTAAATTTTTATTTATACAACACTGGTGCACCATTTGCTATTCTTATAGCCTCATTAAACTCTTCCTGGTCACAGTAAAATAACTTTATAGTAACCAACTGCTTGACATCAATCATACCTAAAAGCAACAGCGTATCATTCAAAACAAGCTGCGGAGAATATATAGGCTTTTCCAGCGATATGACACTCAAAACTTGCAATTTGTTCAAATCCCATACGCTTAAATTTCCCGCAAATACAATGGCTTCATTTCTATATTTGGGCAATAAAATCCTACAACTTCCTACAAAACTCCCTATTGGACTATTTTCTTCACTTCTCCATTTACTCTGGTTAAAATGCAAAATTTCTTGATTGTTGATTGTCTCTACTTTATGTTTGGTATAATAACGTTTCCTAGAACTATTCTTATTTTCTCTAGCACTGTGCTTTTTAACATGGTGAGTTACAGTCCATATAATCAAACTATTCTCATCCTTACCAAACACAACCTGTACGTTTTCTGGCATTTTATCCATGTCCTCGGAACCACTCTTTGAATCCTGATTACTAGAATTTTTAGTCTCGAAATTTTTCGTTTTTAAACAGTTTTTTCCATCTAGATTTAAATCCATCAGACTTTTCGTAGCCTCCAAATTAAAATCATTCTGAGTCACTTTTATAGAAATACAAGAGACTCCAGCTACGTTAGAAAGCCGTTTGTGCACTTTGCCAGTTTTTGTGTTCCACAGTGTAACATAAGCCGTCTTTTCCACTTCATCGTAACAGCTATGAACTAAAAAGCGTCCATCAAAACTTAACATTGAAGCATGTAAATAAAAACGATAATTTTTATCCTGTATGGTTGAAGTGTGGTGTAAAGAGGCTGTGTCAAAGACACATAAAAAATGGGCATAGTATGACACAATTAAGGTGGATAAATCACGACTTAGAATGAAAGAATCGACGATAAAGTCTTTTTCAACATTGACCTGATCAACATGGATATTCTCGTCCGTTGATTTAGTGCGCATTTCGAGTACTGTTTCGGCTAGAATCTTTAATTTGTTTGATTTTTTATTGTCAATGACTCGATGCACCATTTCCTTGTTTAGTCGTTTTTTATAAACGTCTGTAAAGTCTGCATTAAAATTTGGTCGGAATCTGCATTTTGGTTGACCGTTACGCTAAATTATGTTTTAAATTTTTATTAAAAAGTAGTAATCACAATATCCCATGCCACTATGTGCGACCTATTTTCAGTTACAGAAGCCACGAGGTGATCCGAAAACATGAAATACATGTGTTCGCTATTAGCAGGGATGGAACACTGCGGAATGTTGTGATCCACAGTACGAGTTATTGTATTGTATGTTAGCTAGGTAAATATTATATATTTATAGCCAAGTACTTACCATGCTTTTAAAATGCGGCCTATGATTATTACTGTCAAACGCATGAACGGTGCTTCTGTTGGATAATATCACCAACAAATGCTCATGTACCAACAGCACACTATCGTTATCCACGAAATTCGGAACCCTAAATGTGGGCTCGACGTTTTCTGCAAACGAGTCGAGACTATTGGACTTTAAGAGATCGATATAGTTATTGAGCCAATATACACAAATGTAGTTGTTTAAGAAGGATTTTATAATCACGTATGAAGGGTTTGAGAGAAATTTTTTAATATAGTGGATTCCAACAATAGTCGTTTCGGAATTTGGAGATAGTAGCCGTGAAAACACCTTGGGGGACATTATGCTACGAGTTTCGAGCTTGTCTGAAATGTCGACTAAACGGATTACTGGTTCATTAGGAAGTGCGACAAGGCATTTTTTTGGATCTACACATGAGGAGCATTGGTGGAGGTTATTGTATCGGGATATGTGGCGGTGGGATCCTGTTTCCAGATTGAATCTAAGTACATTTTTTTAAAATATATTTTAAAATTTTAAATAAAACTTACGACACAACTTCGGTAGAATTTACAAACTGTACCGAGTGAGCCATAATGATAACGTGTGAATTTGTGTACAAAACATTCATATCCTTAACTTCAATATCCAATGCACACCCGTATATTGTTCGTATAAAGTGAAAAGACGTCCTTTCATACAATTCAACGTGCAGCTTTTGTTGTTTTAAAGCCTTGTCATTCACTACTACTGCCAGTATGTAGTATGTAGCCGACTGTTGGATGCATTTGATATAACCATTAGATTGAATATCAACACATGCGATGCAATGCCCAGAAGTACAATCGAGAATATGAAAAATAAAAGCTCCCTTGTTTGTAAAAGCAACATTGTTATCAACGCTCCTAGTTGAAGCAAGAATAGTGCCGGCTATGGAAGTCTTTTTGTCGCAGTTGATGTGCATAATAGAGTCTGTTGAAGTAATAGGCTTACATTGAAAAGATCCTTGTGAAAACAACTTGTTTCCCAGGATTATATGCTGGCTTTTGTCAGTTTTTGAAACATTCCAGCATTGGAACCTTCGGGACCCTTCGTAGAATGAAGATATAGTGTTGCCATCATTGGTTATAGATACACACGGTGGATCATCGAACGGTCCAAGTCTAAATTGTATTCTATTTGTTTTGTCTACTTCATCGAGATGGCTGTCTGTGTTAGTCGTATCCCATGAGGTGTTGATACGAATGATGAGAATGTACTTGTCCGAGCTAACGACTATCAAACTATTGCATAAGATGCGAGAATTTCTAATACAACCAAATAACGATTTTGTACTATCGTGTTTGTTTATCTGAATGGCTGATAGGCTGTCTTTTATTTGACGGAGGCTGTCATCATAATTGTAATTTTTTACACCTGACGATGAACCTCGGAGATCATCATATTGGAGATCGATTGCTTCAACGCATCGGGTAAGATTATTCATGTTCCAAACACATATTGTGTGGTCGGTTGATATACTTACAGCGAAAGATTTATCGGGTGAGGCTGACATGCATATTATAGGACCGAGATGACCCCGCAAAAGATCAAAGTTTGTTTCTTCCGGGGAGTCTAAAAACCCGAGAGAGGGGATGAGGACACCGTTCAGATTCGAGTAGGTTATAATCTGGTCTAGCATGTTTTTTATGTTTGGATACTTTACATTTTCATTGGTGGATTGATCTTTAAACACCAAAAGGCACATTCTACCTAAATATATATTAACTCAAATATCTATGGCAACTATTGACTATCCACAATATAGGATTCATATAATATAATAATATATTATATTGCAAGTTACTGAATTCGTGAATTCGTGTTAAATATTAGTAGATTTTTATGAAAAAAAAATTTTAATAAATGAGCCACTTGCGCAGGATTAAGCAACACCCGTATCAAATAAACATGTCAGGTGACCCCCCTTTCTCCCGCAACTCATGTATGCTACTCATATGTCATAAATATTCTTACCATAAAGTTGTGATGACAGCTGATGCGGATACATGTGAATTGCATTTATTGACATTTTCAAAGTTTGGTTCAAAAGCTTAATCTCTTCATCTATCGGCGTTTTGCTCTTGTATTGATTCAATTGAACGATAATAGTTCCCACGCTGTTTGTAGTTAAGTATCCCAACAGCCAATTAAAATTTAAAAAGCATTCCATTTTCATTCTATCAGTCTGGTTGCATTCTTTGTACTGATATGGCAATTCCGAAATTACTCTCTTGTACGGAAAACAATCATTTCTGGTCGAATATAAACGAGTCTTTACAATCCTCTCGCTAATTTGATTTTCCTTGATAGAAAAATCGTTCACTCTCTTGAGTGAGGAAAGATGATCCTGTAAAATATTGTACTTGCTAAAAAGAGTTTCCAAGTGTACTGATTCCGACATCACAAAAGATGTATCTAACCAGTAATGTCTATCCAGACAAGCACTTTTATCTTCGTTAGTACTACTCTTCATATTATCGTGAGAAAAATACTTGATCAAAAAAGCCCTCTCCAACTTTTCCTGTATTTTAGACGTAATATATCGATCAGAAACATGGTCCTTCAATAACTGAGGATATATATTCAGCACACTAAATCCGTCAATCTCTTCTTCAATCAAATGATGTCGTAACATGTACCTCAACTTGTACCAATGGTATCTGATGTGATCATCATAATATTTTTGTCTATAACTGTTATACGTATACTGCATCTTATCTGTACTCCTCTTTATATTTATCAGTTTCAGAGAAATCAACTCTTTCAACTCTCTACACGTTAACCCGTGTTTAGACAGACACAGCAATTTAAAAAATGTACAAGTTAAAAAGTAGCCACACTCCTTCTCCAAATTGGCGAGCATGAGAGTAAAACACTCATTTTCATTATAAGGCAATTCAATCTTTCCAATATGTAAACCAAAATTATGTAAAGGTTCCGACGCCTCTGTTGACATTGAAAACGTTGGTGAAAGCACCGATCTTGTTAAAGTAGGTGAGCTATTTTCCACGGTACTGGCAATAGTGTACAAATTCTTATAATCAACTTCACTGGGAACGTGGCTCAATTTTGAACAACTATCAGATTCCTTGTGTCTACTTGCAGTCAATCTCTCATCCGTGCACATTTTGGCTATAAAACTGACAATTAGAGGAGTCATTGTTTTGCTCTCAACTAGAAAAGATATGGCGTCATTGACATCACCTTTTTGACCACTTGTTAATCTTCTACTTTTTACCATCATGCGATGTTCGATATACGCTTCCGATTGTTCACAAGAAGGAGCAGCCATTTTTATAATAAGCATGGCGGAACGAAAGTTTCTATTCCAAGTATGGCTCGCCAAATTCAAATTTTCAATCTTTCGTACAGACAAGACGAACAATACATTTGGGGGAAGGTTAAAGTTGAATATGAAGCTCATGTCAAAACTTCCATAACCGTCTTCGTCTAATAGAGTTTTAAATGTTTACATTATAATAGTAATTATAATATTACCTTTTATAAAATTTACGCCATCTAGAATTATGACAACGTCAGTTTTTGCATTTCTGATTGCTTTGTACAGTTGTTGTTCAGTGTTTTTCAAGTCCTAAAACGATATTAAAAATTTTTACAAAAGTTATACCATAGACATTTTTTCTTTGCATATAAATTCGTATTTTTGTAAGTTATTTCCACAGTTTATCAGGTTAATCTGCAAAACGAGAGAGTTTAACAGTTTAATCGGACTTTGGGCTTTATGAGACACTTCGATACATCTGTAAACTATCGATATTTTAGCATCGTTTCTAACGTTAAAGTTATCAAGTGTTTATTATAAATAGTGAATTTTTTATCATAAATTTACACAATGTTTCTAATCTTTGTAAACATTTTTGCTAAAAGATATGTTTTCCCTGTGCCTCTACCTCCAGTTAGTATTATTGTTTTTATTGTGTTGTTTATCCTGTTGGTGACGAATTTATCACGCATAGTTTCCGAGATGGATTCTTCTGATGACGAGAGGGTGTAGTACTTTCGACCACTAGTCGGTAACAATATTAATATCATGTATTAATTTTACAAGTACCATTTCAAAGCCAACCTCGAGTGCATTTGAATAATGTCATATACTCCAGAAAAGTTGGTCTTTTTCTTAATTTCCATCGACTCTTTAACCATCCCATCAACACTTGAAGCGACATGTTTGCAAATTTTCACCATGTAATTCTTATGATTTAGGCCGCTTAAAAAGTCAAATCCTTTACCTACGACCCAACTGATGACATCTTTTTTCACATTCTCCGAATATACCTAAATCAACCAGTTTCAAGAATAATTGTACATACAATACCACATTTTCCAAGCTCTCTTTCAGTTTATTCATTTTTTCAATCTTGTCACTTTTTACGCGCAAATCGTCGCAATCAAAAAAGGCTTTACATTTAGAATCGTTTTCAATGTTTGTATCGTATTCATCAAAACAGCGGTGGAACCATATAGTATTGTTGAATACTCTCTCATTGTTCAAGAAAATGTTAGTCTCGTGTTCGATTTCTACAAGTAAATTAAACGTGCACCAATTTTTTAGTTATTTTTTGGTTATTTTTATAACTTACTTGAAACTGTCGACAACTCGGGCAATATGAAATTGATACAATTGGCCAGGGATGTGGATATAGCTTTGTATTTTGAGATTGCATATTCTCGTTTAGAATAATCAAAATTTTGACAATTTGGAAACACGGTACTAGCGTAATAAATGAAATTTTGAATAATATAAAAAATTGGTAACAAAATATCCATTAACCAGTTTAATTTTCAAAAAAATATTAATTTGACAGTCAAGATGATGACGACGTCTTGTAAAACTAATTTGTCTGGTTCTAACGAGTGGTCGGACAATATAGTTAGAAAAAGTATTTGTACTTTAAAAAGTAAAGTTTAAAATGTACCTTAAAAAAGACATTTGCAAAAATTATAATGTAACAATAGAATCTATATTTTTCAGATTACAATTTTAATGTCACCATTAAAAATTTGAAATTTGTGTACCAGGATGTGTACCTGCATGAATTATGTACATTAACCACTGGTCAAGAAAAAAATAATTACTCTACTGGTTGAAGAATATAACTTGGTGGATCATGATTATAATCCAAATAATATAATTGACTAAGAAATGCCTTTGTCAGGTATCGATTACTGCTATCTACGTTTTGCCACATTTTCAAAATGAGAGCTTGGCGTCCAATCACACGAGTCTAAATGGTTTATTTAAATTTATATTTTCTTAAAAGTAAATTATTTTAAAAAATATCAATTTCAAGTTGAAACCCTTCGTCGTAAATTAGCCCTAGAGTCGAGAACAATTCTGTTTGGCAAATTTTCTATGTATAGATAATATAATAATTTAAAATTTAAAATTTCCCACCTTTAGCTTTATCTATAGCAGTCTTTGTCTTTTCTTTGTTAAGATTATGAAGATTTACAAGGTACTCTTCGACAGTGGTATAATCACGAACACTGAGAATGGAAGGAAGTATGTAATTTCCATACTTGTCAGCCAAAAGCGACTAAACGACTTTTTAAAGCAATTTTTTTTTTAAAATACAATAAAATTGATGCCATTTTGCGATTTAATGGCTCTATTCAACCACCAACGACTCATGTCTAAATTGTAACTGTCCTTCAAATGAATATCCTTTTCTCCGAGATACAAGTCGACAAATTCCAGAGAAACTATAAAACATAATATAAAAAGAAATGAAAAGGATTAAATATTAATTACCTTGTCTGTTTCTGGCGTAGTTTTCCAACACGTCAAAAAGATTCAACAACATCCACCGTTCTTCAAGAGTGTCTAATAAAACATTATGACGAAAATTTGTTAATTTTTATTTCACCTTCGTCTGCCGATGACACAAAAACTGTAATTTTCCTCGACACAAACTCGTGGTTTTTATCATTCAAATACCCGTTACAAAGTCTGTACAAGTTACTCATATACTTGTCATAGACTGAATCATCTGTACAGATTAAATTGATGGGTAAAAAAATATCATTATTAACGTCAATTCTAGTGGCATTTAAAACACTCATATTACTCTCAGTGAATTCTGAAAAACTCGAATCTTCTTCGCTTAAAATGTGCGTTATAGACTTGTTGGCATGTCGAGAATTATAATGGTCGATATTTTCCTTTATATCGGGAAATAACGAATGCGATCTTATATTGGCTAAAGATTTCCGTACCTTTCTTAAATTGTTGTGTATAATGCTGTTCATTAAACTAGACGCTTTACGTGAAACTACACTACAATTAAAAGTACTGCTTCCTTGATCGGAAGACGTGGATTCATCACTTCTCGTGGATACATAGTTGGATTCGTCTGATTCTTTAAAAAATTTATTCCTTTCTTCTCTAATTTCCTTCATTTTTATATTCTGAAAAATGTTTGACTTTAACGTAATTTTTCTCTCGATACTTAGATTTTGAGGTACGGTAATATTTGAAATTTTTTGTTGCAATTCAAACCCATTCTGCATCTTTATTCGATAATTTAGAGCATGAGAATTTTTATGACTGGCTGAGATTCCATATGTACTTTGGCTGTTGTTTCTGTTAAACTTTTCTTTCTGTAATTTATTTTTCATTTCTAAAAAATTTAGTCTGCTTTTTTTTTTTTCCATATTTCTTAGCCGTTTTTTGTATTTTTGGCGTAGATGAGAAGCTACCATCTTTTCAACTCTCTTTTCAATACTCAAGTGAATATTGTCGCTATTTTTAATCATTTTGTGATAATATAAAATAATTTTATAATATTAAATTAAATGTTTAAGGATCAACGGCGTCAACTAGTAGCAATGTGTAAATTACTCTCAATTTATACAATTTTGTTTATATAGCTAAAAAATTCTTTGTTTCCGTCAACATGTGTATAAAAGTAAATCTAGTATTAACAAAATTACAACCTGGGCGTTCGACCAACACTGTTAGTTGTTTCAACTTGTTTGTTATAAATAAATTAATTTTATTTAAAAATTATACACAATTAATTAATATGATATATTGAATAGTTTTATTGTTTGTTGTGGAAGAAGGTAGACAGCAGAATTTGGGAGATTTAGTCTTTAATACATGGTACGTTGCAAGTGTATAGACTATTCTATTGTCTCGAAACTTTTGGCGAATTAATTCAAAACCTTAAATTACTTTCCTTTTACAGGACATAAATCAAATTACGTTTATATAATAATAAAGTAATAAATAATATGATTATTTGAAACTTTTGTTTTATCGTTTAGGTTCTTTACTCAGAGAAAATATGTATATTGGTATAAGGGGGAGGTGAGTTATCTAATATAGTTCACATTAAATAATATTTAATAAATATATATATTGATAGTATTAACTTACCATTATAACATAATTTATTGTGTATATCATGATCATGAGGGACGAGTTTAACATTCTGTTGAAGGCTAAATAACAAGAGTTTTGAACATCTAATTCAAATGAGCAGTTGTACTAAAATAAATTTTTTAATTGTTATTTTATATCCGCTGGTATTATTTTCAATGTAAAAAAGGGCTCATTCGAACAGGAAAAAAATGAATTACCAAGGATACACTTTTATCATCGAATGATAAAATTTATAATAAGCATCATCCCACTCATTGATGAATGATCAGTTGAATTGTCGCTAGTCTCAATGTGAAAAAGACGCATTCGACAAGAAAAAAATGAATTACCAAAGATACACTTTTATTATCGAATGATAAAATTTATAATAAGCATCATTCCATCTTATTGATGGATGATCAGTTGAATTGACGTTATTCTCAATGTGAAAAAGGCGCATTCGACCAGGAAAAAAATGAATTATCAAAGATATTAAAATACTTGAAATATTACAGTGCTTTGAAATCTGCTCATGTATCCTGCATCTCCCATGCTTTTAATGAGACTCTTTAAGAAATCCACGTGCTTTAAATAATTATAAAATCATATTTGTACAAGTATTATTTACTGAAGTGTTTGATTGTATTGAGAACGTCACAAAAAATATGATAAAAACTACATTCAACAAAGATGTCTAATAAATAAAATATACTAAATTTTTAAATAAAAAAATAGTAATTACAAAAATAAGAAAAATGAATCCATTAAGTCTATAAAACATGTAAGCAAGTATTAAAATGATGGACGTGGGAATAGTGTACAATAGAGCAATATATCCTATAACATAAACAAGCTTATTACTCGCTCCACGTATTCCTAAACCTTGTGCAAGTATACCTAAATTATCAGAAACTGATAAAAGTATAGCAAAAATAAAGGCAATCAACAACAAGAACTATATTCTAAAATAAAAATTATTAAAAATCATAAATTCACCGTCATTAAAATGTAGGAGGCTCCCAATAACTTTTTCATTATATCCAAATTAATTCAATTAGCACAATATAATTTATTTTCAGAAAATAATTCTACTTAAAATTTCACAGTAAAGAAATTTTTATAAAAATTGTATATATTTGTTTAGAAATAAATGTGACAATAAAGTAAATAAATGTTTGAGCTAATAGTGGTTCGACTCAAAGTTAATCAACATTTAACACAGGTATATTGCACTATGGCCCAGTATTCATGGGCAACTAACTAATTGATGATAAAAATTTTGTCAATTTTTAAAATAAAGTTTACTAAATATCGTTCACCCGGTCGAGAAATTTAAATTTTCAGCATGTTTATATTCAAGGTAAATTAAATTTAATAAATATAAAGTAAAAATTCAACGTTTTGGTTAATTTAACACAATTAGCACATTTTCAACACTCAAAAGAGGTTCTTGTCTGATATTGTGAAAAAAAGAACAGAGAGGAGTAATTCTTTAAAATTTGTTGAAATATTTTAATAATCATTTTAAATTATTTAGCTCTCAATAGCATCCAACTTTTAGGAAGAGTTGGAATGATTCAAAAAGGAGAAGCCACTGATATTTACAGAAATTTCAGCTTGGCCACATCGGAGTCGGTTCTCAACAAAGAGAGTAAATTAAATTTTTTTATTAAATGAAAAAACGTGCGCTGCTAAGATAAAGATCACGAGAAATAATGATATTTCCAAAAAAAATTTTGAAAAACCTTTAAAATTTTCCCCACGCCTGCTAAAATACGTATCCAATTTTATTAAATACTCCTTTTGAACAAATGTATTGCTATTTATTACTAATTTTTTATTTTGATCTCAATCATGTTAATGGCTAGATACATTTTACAGTTTTAAAATTAAAAATTACTTAATTTTAAAGAAGGGGTTATAATATTCCCCCATTTCGGTCAAATCTCTAACAAGTCGCATACATATTTCGTCGCCTTAGTCTTATAATGTCGTATAACGCAAAATTCGCAAATGAGTAAAAGGCATTTGAAAGTTTGAAATTAAATTTAATAAATCTGACATCATAAATTTTCTACTTTATCATGTATTTGGATGGATAATGTAATTGTGAAGTAAATGATATTTTAAAATTAAAAAATTGTTAATTATAAAAGGTTAAAAAAATGAAATTTGTAATTTTAAATTTTAAATTTCAAATTTATACCACATCTAAAATAAATATAACTTTATTACCGTTTAGTTTCTATACAAATTATATATTTCTCAAAATATTTTAAAAAAATTATCTATAATAAAAAGATTAAATAAATTTAATGACAAATATTTATATAAAATTGTTTATTAGCCTCACTCATTCTTTTTATCATCGATAATATGTCTTTCTTTTTTTTAGCACTCATTTGATAGTCGTTCTAGAACAAATTTTATAATAATAATATAATTAATTATAATACGTAATACACACATGTGTAGGTTCTTCAAGTAAACACATTTTATAGGTAAACAGATGTTCTTCGATATGTATCTCGTTAACCATATCTCGACGCCCTAATTTAATCATTAATTTGATAGGATCAGGAATCATCTTCCACCCATAGTTGGTTCTAATCAAGAATGTGGAACAAAAATACGCGTTCATATATTCGAAAAATTTCACTTCCAAATTGAATATGAAACTAAAGTCATATTCATCCTTATAATTTCTCAAATTTATTTCGTTTATCCTACCAACGGGTATACAATAACCGATAACACTCATTAGAAAGAGTGTATTCATCGTGAACGTCGAGGCGTCGCCAGATTTTCTCTGAAAATTGATCTCTAATTTCACACCTGTGTATATATCATAAATTTTTGTGACCAAATGTCCGTTAAACCATAAATCCACAAGTTTCTCATCTATTCCAAAGGCTTTCATCAATTTACATTCGAACTCTAAAGTTAACAAACCTTGGCACTTGTCATATTTTGACATATCAATTTCAAGATTATTAAATCCATCGAAAAGGAATGAGTCGTCACCCGAGAAGATCGCTAGGCCTTCTTCTGTCTCAATATTATTCATTCTATCTTCGAATTCAATCGTACTCATGTCAGAATAAATTAAGATGTGTTTCTTAAGCATTTTCATTGTTAGATCGTTTATAGTTCCAAAAAGTTAGCAATACATTGCATTGATATCCTTTTCATGGTATACAATGGTTTGCAACGCAGAATATGTACTCGTGGCATTAACCTTAAGTCCTGGTCTTGGCCCCTTTTTAATTGCAAGTAAATACTCATTGAGTGCTCTTTCATGAATCGCAAATTCAGGAACGATCCTATCAACAACGTAACTGTCTTGTCTTTTTAGCCATTTTGTAATATCTGGTGCATTTGGATTTATATTCGCCGTTTTCATCATATAAATTTTCTTTGGATCAAACATATCGACTAGAGCATCAACCATTGCGTCACTAACTCTCTCATTGTCAACGATACCCATAATTTTGGGCACGTTCAAGTTCCTTTTATTTAAAGCAATGCGTGTTTCTCTACTCGTCCCGGGTCTTTTTGCATACATCATGGTACTCAATGTCGGTTCCATGGAGTCGAAGTATGGTTCTTGCCACATCCCCTTAACGGGAGAATATTGGTAGTCGCCATATCTAGACGTTGATCGATATATGACAGGTTACCGTACAGTTCAGCGAGTATCACATTTATGATGCATATATTGTAATCAAATTTTATGGTATAAAACTCATATTTTGGAAAAATTCCAATTTTTTCTGGTTCAGGTAATTGTTTATGTTGTTCATTTTGCATATTCAACATGGCATTTTTATTTAACAATTCGAAAACTTCATTTGGTGATTCTTTTACTTCACCGTGTGTATAACACAACATTTTTGATATTGTTCTTATACAAGATGTTTGCGATTACATTACGATTCAAATCACCTATATCCCGAGTTGTTATTGCATAATCGGTATTCATTTTGAATTGCTATTTTGACAAAACACGTCTAACATCTTCATGCTTATTTTCGATTTTTCTTTTTCTTTGACACAAATTAGGATAAAATCAATCATTCCCTTTTTGATATTCAGATATTTTTGATTGAGTAAACTACTCGTCATTTTTCTTGTCATGTCATAACCGGGTAACCCTTTTTCCCTTATGATAAACTCGAAGGACACTAACTTTATCTGTGTTTTTCTTGTATTCAATATTGATCCGTTTCTTAGTGGAAAAGATTGGAAATCACAAACTTCCCCTTTCTCCGCAATGTACTCAATACATTCCATTTCGTTGAAACGTTGATCCTTTTTTGAATTCCACACTTCCGATTTTTCGATCGTCATTGTATAAGAACTTCAGCGCTTCATCTTTCTTTCTTAAACTTGATCCATCTTTTTTAACATTCATTAGTGCGCACATTTTATCTATCAATACAGTACAATATATCGTCTATCCCATGACAGAATGAGCTAACTGCATTTTTAAATTTTTTGAGATTTTGACAGATTATAATTAAACAGA
>JAUZND010025717.1:0-24153 GCA_034780555.1 Coelogynopora nodosa
AGGAGAGAGGAGAGGGGGGAGAGAGGGTTTGGAGGAGGGAGGTATGGGAGGGGGAGGGAGGGAAGGGGAAGGAGGGGGATGGAGAGGGAATTTGGGGTAAGGAGTTGGAGGTACTGATGCAGAATTGACCCTTCATGTATTACTTACTTTAAAAAAACATAATCAATAGTTATATATATATATATTTATATTGTTTTAGTCTAAATGCAGAATCATATGTCAACTTAAATTAGCAGAATGAAAATACATGAAAACACGAATTTTGAGGGAAATTTAAAAGGTGTGGTACGTTCCCTTTTTATAAGTTATAAGTTATTGACATTTTGTATCTTTAAATAGCCTGTTTGAAGTGGAATTTTATAGGCTAAATTTTTCAATTGTTTTTAATGTTACATTATATACATTTTTGTCTTAGTATGAAAAATATATACAGAAGTATGTATTGAAAGTCTTATATTTAGTGGAAATTTCCTTTTAGCCCTTTAGGCCCTTTAGCAGAATATTTTTGAGAAACATTTAGCATCGCTATATTTTTTTATGAACAAAAATATAACTGAAGTATGGAATATTCAATATTTATAACTAAAAATAACAAATCTCAACATTTCGAAAAATTAAATAACTGTGTTTGTTGTGTTATACATGAGGTACCTCTTTACAATAACATTTGTGAGGGACATTCAGCATCTGTAAATAGCCCGTAAAAAACTTAATATAGAATAAGTTTGTAACAATTAATTAATTGTAATTTTATCAACAAAAAGAGAACTAAACAACGGAATGTACGTTATATATCCAAAAAATTATAAACATTAAAATTTCGATTAATTAAATAATTGTTTTCCGCTAAACGTTTGACGTACCCATTTGTGAGTTACATTTAGCATCTGTGAATAGCCTGCGAAAAATTTTATAGAACAAAATATATGATTAATGTAAACATTATGAATAAAAAATAAAGAAATTACGCGAATGGAACAAACAAAACATTTCAACGCAATATTTGTATTAAAATTTTACATTTTTAATAACCCTAGTAATAAGTTTTATCAACAATCTATCATAAGGTGTTCATAGTAATATTCTATTTTGTTTATTTCCAATGACATTGATCTCTCCTGGTGTATGAGTTGTATATATATTGTTATTCTATATAGTGTACTCAAAAAATGTCTATGATTTTCGGAAAGTGTTTCTAAAAATATATGATACTACATACGTATACATCATTTCCATTACTACTTTTATTCTTCGTTTCTGACTCCAATATAGAGGGTATAGGGTCATTCAAGGACGCCTGCCGAAGGGAAACAACCACTTGAAATGTCTGTCACTATTTATTTCATATACATGAGACTATATCGCTTCTTTCTATATCAATTGTATTCAGTACTTCGTTCCTCATATGTGGCTCCACTCCTACATAGGGGGTACTTTGGGTTTCTCCGGAGTCCAAACCAACCCTCCCAAAATCGGCAGACATCCATTTAGTAAGCTTTGACACCATTATTTACAATTATAGTGAGGTCAATGTTGGTATTGTATCTCGTTCCTCATAGCTGGAGGATGCTAGCTACGGGACTATATTTGTATTGCTTTTTTCCCCCGTTATCTTCCCCACAGGCTTTAATGTTTATTTAAATTGCTTTCTTGTCTCACTTTATGTTATCACATTGTATTATCTAGTTTACTTACGCCCTCTTATTTATTTATGTTATATCCTTTTCATGCTATTATTTTCATTATACTCTGTGTCACACTCTGTTTCTATACCTTACAACAAAAAATTCTATTATACATAACATTATTAGTTCTAAGTTTCTATTGCAAGTATTCCTAATTTATTTGATGGCGAGCCACATATTTTATTAATTTTTACAATAAACTATTATTTTATGTTTATGTTATGGTTATTTTTGTACAATAAAAATCCTTTTGTATATTCTCTGTAAATATCCTCACCTGCCTTGTTTTATTTAAATAATCATATTTTACTTTTACTACGACAGCTACTATATAACAAACATATATATAATTATAGCCTACTAGCATATTCAGATTGAAGTATATAGGTGAAACCGATTACTAAATTCTTTACTTAACTTTAATAACATCCAAATGCTATTTGTTGAGTGGAAAGTGTGGACATAACCTATGTTGGTTATATATAAAACATTTGTAAGTGTATTATTAAAATGTTATCATAATACTAACATATACTGATGCCGTAATCTTCATCAGATAAGTTTAATTTGTAGATTTGCCGTGAATACCAATGATTGCGTAATAAGAAATATTATCAGGAAAATATTACTGGTTATATATAGCAGGCCTCAAACTTGTACTACTTTTTTAAAATGTGTCTTACTTTGTCCTACTTCTTGTTAAGTTAACCTACTTTTTCTAATTTTTATTTTTAGAAAGAAAAAAGTTTTTTAAAGGTGTTCAATGTGTAACACTCATAATCTATTTCTACAAGATGCTTTATGAATTATATTTGTGTATATTTCAACATATACAGGGTGCACATAAGTCGCTTTACACTAACAATTCAATAGAAATAACCCAAACATTTTCTATAAATCTATGCCATTTTTAGATATTTTGTTGTGTTTAATGCCTGAAAAAAAGTTGGTTCAGCAAGAGAGAAAAAGCGAAAATAACTAGAGAAAAAGAACAATGTATTCTGAAATTACTTGATAATACGAAACTTAGAAACTAAGAAACTGAAAAAGGAAGAAACTAAAGAAGAAGAAACAGCTAAACTTATCATTAATGAAGCTAATGATAAATATGCAAATTGCAAAAATGGCTCAAATGGTGCTGTCTTCAGGTATAGACAAGCTAAAAAAGACTTAAAAAGAAATTTATACAATTCGAACAGACAAAAACCGTTTGCTGAACAAGTTACATAAGCTGAACTCACCCTCCAGTAAACCAGTTTATATATATTTTAATTATGTAAGCAGGAATGGAATAACATATTGTCCAATATCGTTGTTGTACCCATTATAATCAAAGTTCAAATTTAATTTCAAATTATAATTAAAATCAAATTTAAAATTAATTTAAAATTGAAATTAAAATCAAATTTAAAATCAAAGTACAAATTTAGTAGATATTATCTAAATTTATAGTGTCCTATTTTTGTCCGGTTTTTTTGTGAAAATGTTGTCCAATTTTGTTTATAAAGTGAGTGGGAAGCCTGCATGATTGTGGCCCTAGAATGGAATACCATGTACTGCATAGATACGGAATAAATACTTTTATTCTAAAGCTTTTTTTGTTTTCACTTAAAACGCCTAACATTATAGAAAGATGTATACATATGTATATGTAGGAACTTACCACAATATCAACGTTATGTTCATAATATTTTCCATAATATTGACAAAATCTCAATATTATAAAAACCAATTATTAAATGTTATTATTTTACAATATATTATATATTTTCATTACTGTCTCATGCAATATAATTTAAAATACAATTTTAAAAAGTATGTATACAATTAAGTAAAAAGTGATTAATATTAAATTATATTTGAGTAAAATACCGCTTTACAAATATATATAACCGCTGATATTACGAACAATATGAATACATACAGGTATACAATATGTGGTGAGTCTTGTAAGCCAGGTGCACAAATCGGAATGGACACTGAACTGTAAATAAAATAGAGTGTCATAAGCCTCTATTGTCGGAATATGCATTATTGTAAAGATTGTAACATCATCCATATATGAGTGGACAGCATATGTCGAAAGTATTACGCATGAAAATATCAAGGGTTAAATATTATTTTCAAGATTGATAGTCACATTGTTTACAAAAATGAAGGTATCTTTTGATTTCCTAAAACTTGTCTCGTGGCATTGCTTTGCAAAAAATTTGCGTTTAAAGTCACGTGCTGCAATACAGAATAGGTCTTGCAGGCGAAGTTTGTTATAGACAGTATTATTAAAATCGACGTTAGCATAGCGATTGGTTTCACGCACTAGATCGATAAAGGAGTTGTTCGTAATCTTCCTTAACACACTCATTTCGTCAAGATGAGCTGATAATTATAACTCTATGAGCTAAACACATTGCAGCGTTGTTGTTGATCAGTAGTAGGTTTCCATGAGGCTTAGTAAACTTAGTGTAATTAGGCCTCTCCTGTTCGACCCAATTGTCCAACAAAATGGTCGTCAGCGCATTATGTCTGCATTATCAAAAATGACTTCAAATTGGCAAGGAATATCACGAGGTATATGACCATCTGGTGTTGCTACATTATCGTTTATCTCTTCATCGTCGCTCAGCATCATCTAAAGTATTAAATTCCACGAAAGATATGATATGCTATCCATATTAGTAGTATAGGAAGAATCGATTCTGCGGCACATTGACATTTAACCTTTGACCAATATTGACCACACCATTGACCTCCCCTAAATACTTATAAAATTTGAAAAAAGTACACATGCCCCCTTTATTTATGCCCCCTTTAATATTTAGACATCATATCAAAAACTAAAATATTATATTTAGGTATTACATTAAACATTTTTTTCTCTCCCTCCTAAATTATATTTAGGCATTACATGAAACAATTTACCATCCCTTTTCGTTTTTTTATTATAATATTTAGTCATTACATCAACAAATAAAATTTTGACCTATCTCCATATCTTAATATGATATTTATACATTTCATAAAAAATTTAATGTTGACCCCCATTTAAAAAAATATATTTAAGTATTACATAGAAAAATGATATGCTGATATTCCTCCATTTCTTAAAAATATGACATTTAGTCATTATTTAAACAAACAAAAAACGTTGACCCCCCATTAAAAAATGACATTAAGGCATAAAATAAAAATAAAATATTGACCCCTTTTCTTCGCTTATTATTATCAGAAAAATTGATCAATACAGCTTTGCGCAGCTAAAATTAATTAATTAATTAATTAGTTAAAAGTTTGCGCAGCTAAAATTAATTATAATTCCATCTCTTGCTACAAACGGTCGTATTTTATTTTTAACTTTTCTGTCGATTCAACAAGATAGCTGCTACGTTGTCAGATCTAACCACGAATGGTTGTATTTCTCTGATTTGCTTATCAATTTTGGTATTGCTGCTATTTTTTATAATACTTCATAACATATGCTACTATTGACTACTTTCATTCCTTTTACATTTGAGATTAATTCAATTCGTGTAATATGTTAACATGTTTTAACCGTGAATTTACTTTTCTACAATAGTTAAAATATTTCAAACAGTAATACTAAAGATCAAAACAGTGATTTGTGAAAGGAGAAGGAAGAGAAAATGAGTAAGGAAGAGTACATGTGAAGAATGAAATACTATCATGGAGCTGGCTTGCACAATATTTAAACGACGTGAACACTACCAACGTCGCCACCTATTTCATCAAGTCCATGTCATATTCATTCTCAGCGTAATGCATATAATAAATCGTTTGTTCAGTTTGAACAATGTATCAACAATTAACACAACTCAGCCTGAACAAATAAATTCTGAGCCAGATGTCATCGATAAATTGTGGACCTGTCTTTATTCTACAGTATCAGATGTTTTCACTGATCCCCCTAAAGGAATATTGCATGCTGCAAGCAACACGGAATCTGAGTCAGATGTGATCGATAAATTGTGAGTATGTCTTTATACTGAGACATTACTCCAGTATCAAATGATGTGATGGATATCTCTAGAAAAATATTGCATGATGCAAGCAATAATAAATATCCTGATATTTTCGATGAAATGTCCGGGAAGACAAACATAGTTATAAATTGGTTTTAGATACAGAAGACTTAGAGACCACCCATTCCAAACATAATATCGTTAAATATGGCCAAATTCCGTGTTCATATAACTCTCGACAAATAACGACCACTTCAGATACAGCTGAGTTAATACACCCATTTACATGCGGACAGTGTAATTTATTTTTTCATCTATCGAAATGTTGAACATACACAGAAATTATTATTTTATTAATGGATTGTCCGTTATTCCTTAGGAGTCATGTAATTGTATTTGAAGGAGAGTGCCACAATGCATTCGGACTCAATACATACACTTTATTCTAAATGTAGGATACTACTCCATTAATTGATACTGCGATACATCTTCTATAAGCTTCAAGTCGAAATGAGTGCAAATTTTACCCAATCCTAGAGGTCAGAACCGCTCAGTGTCATTCAGATGATGAAGTTAAACAACTGAAAAACTCCCTGTTTTCCTTTGCCGAAACTATTTTGACTCCGGTTTGTATTGTGGACATTATCAGTAGACTACTTGCAAAAGTGGAGCATTTTATTTAATGTGGTAGTAACTGGACAATATTGGGAGTCATAACTATTTTGACATGCGTGTGACGAAGTACATTTCGGAGCCTGATTATCACGGTAGAGCAGATGATATTGTTCTTCTAAGTCGACTAAATAGCAAAAAGGATGTGCTAATGTTTTAAAAGAAAGGCGATTAAAGATTCAAGTTTTCTGTGCTTGCATGTCTACATTCTCATGAATTTAAAAGAGGTGGCCGATATAGACATCAAAAGCATGATATTAACCCTTAGACGGCCAAGGTATTTTATAGTCTTAGGACGGCCAAGGGTGGCTTTAAAAACCTCCCCTGATAATTAATTAATTATTATGCTCTGAATGATTATACATCTGACAACTATGTAGTACTATAAATAGGTGATAAAATAAATCAATACAAATAGGTGGTTAGACCCCTTGACTAAACGATCAATGGACAACAATGCTGCCCTCTTGCACAAAGAGGCCAACAATGCAATACAACTGGTTTTGACACTATCTGATCCGTTTCTTGACAAAGGGTGAAACGTAACAGCTGATAGATTTTTCAGTTCTCAGGAGGTTGCTGAAGAACTTCTTCAACGTCGAACTCAATATGTCGGAACTGTTGCGACCAATAAAAGGCATCTACCACCAATTCTGCATGAAAGCAAGGAACAATATCAATTAACGTTTGTTTTAGGCGGGTCTGGTGGAAAACTCACACAGCAATCCTATCAAGAAAAATTGAAAAAAAAGTATACATGCTATCGACCATGCACCAAGAATTGACTGTTCAAGAGGATGAAAAGAGAAAGAACTCAATTCAGCTCTATTACAACTCCACAAAAGCGGGAGTTGATGCAGTCGACGAAATATGCAAGAATTTCACCACACGAATGTTCACACGACGCCGGACGGTTGTTCACTTCCAGAACATAATGGATGTGGCAGGCATCAATATACTGACCATATTCAATATCAACCATCCTGAATGGACTACATTTCCTGTAGCAAAACGTCGCAGAACATTTATTAAAAAGTTAGTCAGTGAACTTGCTTCAGATCACATGGTAGTTTGTCCACTGCAACGGTTGCCCTCTTGAAGAGGTTTACGAATCCAACAGAACAACGTCTAGTGGCTGAACCTGAGCATTTGCCTCCTGTCATTCCAGCCCAGCCCGTTCATATCCAGAGATGCATAAGGTGCAAAGAAAGTGGCAAGGAAAGTAGGAACGCCAACAAGACCAATACACATTGTTCTACCTTGTGGTACACCAGTTTGTTGGAAACATTCTCGACCGACGGGATATGTATGCACAAATGTTAGTAAGCAACAGTACAGTTTTTTTACCTTACAATAAATACTTGATACAAACTATAACATTCAATTCAATAATAAATATTTGGATTAAAACTTTTTGTTTTTGTTTTTGATTTTTAGTTGTGGTTCCTAAAACCACCCTTGGCCAGACTAATACTATTTAATGACTAAGGTAAAATTCATGCGTCTAGCTCTCTCTATGCATTAGGCAGACCATCAACACTCCAGTATTCTGTAGAGGTTATATGTAGGATAAAAGTCATTAAATTTTATTTAGATCAACATTAAACTTTATGAATTTTTAAAATATTATTAAATAGGAGGTTCTGTGAACCACCCTTGGCCGTCTAAGGGTTAATGAAGACAAATACAACTGGATAGGAATGCGTCTCCTGTTAATGCTCGTGACTCTATTACTTTTAAGCACCATAATCCCGGTGTATATCTAAATTTGTTTAAGTGGAATAAAGAAAACGAAAGCCATCATTTAAGAGTGCTCAGAGCTTCAGAAAAATCGTAATTAGAAAGACCAGGCAAGGTTATCAATATACTAGTTAGTATATTGATAACCTTGCCTGGTGTTTCTAATTAAGGATTTGGATCATTATCTACCTATAGTAAATCTAAATTGATTACGTGGATGTCGCTAAAGAAAGTTCAATTCTGACTGAGCTTATACAAACAAATTTTGTGAACGCTGTTTGCAACCAATTGAAATCTGAAAAACTGCTTTATGAATCATCGTACTTTGTGCTACCCAAACCAGGCGATCACACTTCTCCTAGCAAACACTACACATATAAAATTTTAAAATTTAAGGATATGTCAACTTGTATCATATATTGTGTATGCGTATATTGAGTGCACTTTAAAAACAACACTCTAAGTGATGTCGAACAAAAAACCGGCAGCTTTTGGAATGTAACTCTTAAATAACCGTCAACTTTAAGCTTTGTCATTAAATATAGGCTACAGACAATTTGTTGGGATTGGAAAATGGGGAACATCGATAAATTATAAAAAGTCAATAACTTATTATAGGTGTCAATACAGGCGTGAATCTAATATAAGTTGACGCACCTCGTAAACCTGATTGGGCTTGGTTAATATCAACAAAGTCATTTTCATAAGAGCTTAAAATGGGAATGCAATAAAAATAACAATCTTCCTTGTGTTTCATTATTGCTAACTTGGTATGCCGAAAATGACTTTTCACACTTTTTACAATTATATTTATAGGCTACATTCGTCGGTAATTCTATATGATTTGAATAGTCTGATATTGGCAAAGAATAAGTTGGTTATGGATCATTGACAGTATGTGTTTCAAAGGAATTATAGCGGTGGCTGTGTGGTTAGGCGTTGATGATGCAGAGTTAATTGAACATTCTTCCAGGACTGTATGATGCCAAGTGCCTCATGTCTTAAGATTAGTAGGGTTGAAGGATTGGACAGCAGTGGTAGTAGCTATACATAAAAGAGTTAAAAAGATGACTGAGTTAACGGGTGATGGTGCAGGGTTGGGTGATACATACAAGTATTATTGTATTTGATGAAACACGATGCCACTGACCAATTCCTATTAGGACTGCCCATAAATTTCATGAGAATAATTGTGGAAAGATGGAAATCTTAACACGTCAACAACTGATCAATAAATGAGTTCCGAAGTCAATTGGCAAGTATAGGTGACCATTCGCTGTAAAAGTTGTAAGCAGAATGAAGTTTAACAATAATGTTGACTCTATTTATATTATTTTCGACGGGGAGGGGTATAAGGGCGGAGGGAGGGGAGGTGATAGGGGGTGGCGAGTTTATTCATTATGAGCCAGATGTCTAAATTCCCATCCCATAATTAAGTATATAATAAATGAACTGTGCGTGAGTAATAATAATTTGAAAAAATAATTACAACTTCTGTTAAAGGCGATACTCATTGGCTATATAGCTTTTGACATGAAGGCAATGGTTTCTTATAGTAATGTTATTATTAGTTGGACGGTTTCTCATTTCTAAAATTTCATAAGTCAACAATTGTGCTTCGTGAATCCATTTATGATGATACATGATGATACATGATGATACATCATGATAATATGTCATATTTAGTTTATCTAACTAGTTCACTCAGTATGTATGTAACCCCGTCATCAAGTATGTTCGTAGAATCAGTTCAATGAAAGGCTCTCACTTGTAGTCGCCTTTAAAAAAAATTAACAATTAATATCAACAAGTTTAGAAAAAAATTGCACAACTATGGTATTTCGAATTATGCCTTAAAGGGATGAATGATTCACAAGTTCGGAAGAATTCTCGAAGTTACTTATTTGTACCCAAAACACTATTTGGGCGACATTTGTTTCTCATCATTATATAGTATTTTAATAGAGGTTTTTATAAACGTTTAATATAAATTGGAGTGTATATATATTCTAAAGTCATACTTTTATCCATTTTTAGTTTTATTTTTCTATACGTAATCAAAATGTTAATAGTTAGAGAAGTAGTATACTTACAAATTTAATATAATTTGGAAAAATGTTCCAGTGATAACTATATATATATATATATTATCAAATACTGTACATCACATATATCTAAATATCCAAATTTCTATATTTCGTATTATAGGAATAATTGTTACAAAGGTTATAAAAGAAGAACGCGGACTTCAAATTCTTAAAAAAAGAGGAAAAACATGCCAACACATTTGTAAGTAATGATGTCAATAATAAATACTTATAAATACTGGTGCGATAATAGGTAATTATGGGCTTTAAGTGTTGAAAAGTATTGAATTGAAAAATCTTAATAAATATATTTTAAATTGTAGTTTTTGTTACGTGCTAAATTTTTATATATTATTATGTTGATAAAACATGAATATTTGAAATTTAGAAATGCATATAACGAATGTAGCATATCCAAGTTATGCAAAACTTTCCTATCTCAGATATACCACTACTCTATTCTCCGTAATAGAGGATATAGTTATGTTCTTTTCATATTTGTTCCTGATACACTCCTCTTTTTCCCAGTAAACTAATTGTAATCTTTTAAATGCAAGTAGTATATTGTTGAGCTTAGACTCTAACCACTAGTTTAGACGCTAACCACTAGTTTAGATTGTAACTGGGTCATTATCAGATAAGGAAGCAAAATAAGGAAAATCGTGTCCATTCAAGATTATTTTGAATTTATATTCCCTTTTTACCGTATAATAATGTTATACTGTTGGTAGACACCCTTTATCGTAATTCTATAAGTTTATTGCTTGAAATATACCGTAATATACGATTTATCGGTATTTGATTACCTTAAAAAGAGATATTTTAGCATGTCCCAAATGGCTTACCGTTTGTGAAAACCTCCTCCCTCTCCCCATACTCCCTCCCCATATTCCCCCTCCCCCTCCCCAACAGTTTTTTTAATTATGCTACGTATGGACAATTAACAAGTGTAGGTGAGAATGCACTTAACTGGCGTTAGTTATGTCAGCATATGTAGGTCAGCAATCAAAATGCATTCAAATACAGCAATATTTACAATCCTTTAAAAAGTATTTAAGTAACTAATTATTAGTTAGTATTATAGTAATCATTTTCATTTCTCTTTATCGCCTTACTCACCACCTTCCCCCCGACTTTATTATCTCCCCTCCAGGTTATCATCCCCCACGCTTAAAACTTATTATTTTTTTAAAGAATTTATAATTTGCAATGTGGTAAACATTTACCAGTCAATCAGAATTGTTTTTTTGATTTCGCTGACTTCATATGTCGCAACTTTAACAACATCAAGGTTGTTTTAAAAAATTTTAAAATTATCAGAGTTTTTATATTGGCAGTAATCTATAATAATTATTTATTTTTGATAATTTAGTGATTTAAAGACATTACGTTATTGAGTAGATGATGAAGAGATGAGTTAGACATAGTATATATTCGAGGAAGTGAATGGTGTGCCAAATGAGGAATAACACTAGCTTCATAATTTGTAGCTTTTCTCATAAACACATTTTGGTTCATTGAATACCCGGGCCATTTGATTCATGTGTGCCGAGTCTGTTGGTAGTTAAGTTTTAGCTAAAATATCCAATGCAAATCGAATCAAATCTTGAATATAAGATTTGTCCATTGGCTGACTCCAAGTTGAAATAGTATAATATTGCTGAACTTCATAAATTTTGAATTTTATGGAGTTTAATTTTAGGATTTTATGGATGGAAAACGTTATGCGTTTATTAATTTTATAGGGGTTAAACTATACGTGATTTTAGGATTAAATGAAGTTTAACTTTAAAAAGGAACGATTTTGGTGCTTAATAGGAGTTAAAGTCTAATAATTTAAGATTTTAAGGTGGTTAAACGACATTATTTTAGGATTTCACTGGTTATTATTTAAGGGTTTATAGAAATAAAGTGGATTACAATTATTTTTTAGAATTATACAGTGTTAATAAGGAATTTATCGAAGTAAAATTGAATTTATAATTTAAGGGTTTAAACGTCAAACTTTATTCTGTTAATGCATTATTTGTTTAAAGTTTATGCTCGTAATGTTTTATTAGGTTAAACATTAGCAGGCCTATACTTTTTTATGGTGGTTCGACTTTATGCTTTTTATTTTATGAGATTCAATTAAATTTGTATAGATTTTTATGTTGTTAAAGAAAACGATTTGAGCCTTTTATGACTGCATTTCAAAATTTCAATTTTACAAATTGGTATATATTATGAAAATTAAAACTTTAGGATTTTAGGTTTTATCAAAGTTAAAACTAATTATGTTAGAAACTTTGATATAATTGGAAACGACTACCTTCAATCTACGAATCAATCTAATATGAATCGGCATATTATGATAGCATCCAAAACATAAATATTATATTTTGTTTGGTTGGTTGGGGTTTATGCTGCTTCCATGAGATTTGCAATGCAATAATATTATACACATTGATATTATTCTTCATATATACCTGCTATTAAACGAAAACTTTAGATTTTAAAATACCAGATGAATTATTCTATTTTAGATCCCGGTCCAGTGATATTACAATTCACCAATTTAAGTCATGTGAAAATAATAGAGAATTTAAAAAAATACATAGTATCCAATTGTCAACATGATTTGCGGCAATATTTTTATAACTGCTCATTAAGTAACCAGAAGTGCGAGGCTGTTATTTTGGCCAATTCCTCGAATGTTATTATTGGTAAGTAATAAATTAATTTGTACATAATAACATATAACGTAGTATAATGTTATATGTAATATTTCACAAAATCAATAATTAAATGCTTTCAATTAAAAAATAAGTGTTTTATATAAAGTTTTATTGACATTTCTGAATTGTTAATATTCAAAACTGTATACTATTTGCATTAACTTAAATAAAACTACCTTTAACATTTTATTATTCAATAAATATATTTTGTAGAGTTTATACAAAAAAATGCATGTTATGTTTATTGCTTACATTTTTAGAGTTGCCCTATAAATCTGGAGGTCTAAATATAGGTTATCAAGTAAACAATTATAAGAAACGTCCTATTGAAAACTACTGCAATATAGATGAAGGTAACATGACACTTTTTTTCAAAGTAAAATTGCACAAATAGCGCTGTAGTCAGCATTTGAGATTTGGTGAATTACTATATACTCATATAGTCATGACTTTTGACATTTTTAAAGGCAGCCATACTTTATTATTTTATCTAGTATATTTATCATTTAATTTGCATCATGCCATCAGGCGTACTTTATTCTCAAAAATGAGGTTCATAAAAGATTCAGAAAAGAAGGATACAATTTAGTAACAGGAGATGCAACAACGTTATTCGGGGATAGCAATGGTTAATTAAGTATTTTTTAAACAAATGTTAATAGTATGAAAGAGGTACCGCTGCATCACTTTGTCCAAATTCTAGGTCAGATTTAGTTTCGGTTACAGTCGGATTCACTTTCGGTTTATTGAAACCTAAACTAGAATAAGTATGTAAGTACAATTTGAATTCATAATTTACTTTTCTACTACTAGTAATGGACGTCTCCTGCTAATTATAATATTTTGTTCTAATTTTTTTAAATCGCTTCGGACGCATATAATATTTTTATTTCATTCTTCTGTAACTGATTCTGGTGTCAACTGTTAAATATAGAGTATTTTATTTTTTGATAATTGAAATATGCATATCAATTTATAACATCAGGATATATTGCCCACGCTGGAGGTGTCATATCACATAGAGAATAAGGAATATTTAAAAAACATCAAAGGACTGCAAATAAATCTAATTACAGAACAATTTCATAGTGAGATAGGTTTAATATTCGGTAGACTAATTAAACATAATCTTAATAGTAAACTCAGCAAATATATAACAACTTTTGAAATACTATTAGTGAAATTTGTTCATTTAATTAGTAATTCATTAAAGTCAATTTGTCCATGGGAAAATATATTTTACCTTATGACATCCCCAAAATGAATTGTGCATAATAACTAGGGTGAGGTCAGTAGTTAAGAAGTGTTGCTTTTGCATAAGTTTGTCAATTTCTAGGTCATGCACTCGTGATGACGTAATTGAAACCGAAACTTAAAAGTGAAACTAAAAATGTTATATAAGACGTGTAATTTTTGTGAGAGCTCATTTTTCATATATTTTTTGGAAGTGACGGTCGTATCCAGCTAGCGTCTCTCGCTAAATTCTACTAAAATGTTGAATTCATTGTTACAAGTGACGAACGTTATTAATTATAATTCTGTAACTGATTTTATTTTATCAATTGAAACATGGAAATTGATTTATTACATGAAGATATAATGGCGACGACCCTTGAAGTGCTATATGATAGAGACAAAGATATATATTTAGTCAATTCATTGGATGGGCCGTCTGTAAATTTAATCACTGAATTATTTTATAGCGAGATGGGCCTAATACTAGGTGGTATGATTGAGTATAATCCAAGCAGACAAGTACGTTATAATATCGAACATTTGAGAGACAATTTAGATGACCCCGATTTTATACTTTTTAACTTTTAGTAATTTTTTAACTTTTAGAACGCAAATCTAATGAGATATTCACTGAAGCCACTCTGAATTTTTTTCTGAAATTTAACCTGATTTAAAAATATTTAACTATATTTTAACAATTTTAGACATACTACAGTTATTTCATGAAACCTTCTATGTTTTAATGAATATTATATAATGATCATGCTTAAATCACGGTTTAAAGTTCAGAATTTTTTATTAAATAGACGATTTTAAATCACACAAAGATAATTTAATTAAAACATCAATATGAAAAGTAGAATGATATAAATATACATTAGAATGTCGACAGTAATAATATATATAATTTATAGAACTATATCTTAAATAATGAAAAAGTTTTTTCAATAAGCGCGATTTTTTGTAATTTTATATACAACTTACGTATGTTATCATTGTATGAAGATATATTAACTCTTAAAATCAATTTAATAAACATATTTATCACTACTGTTTCCATACCAATTTACATGAAATAAAAATATTTTCTATATGCGAAAATTTACAATGCGATGTATATGAAATCAATAGCAAGTCAAACCTCTATGATAATGTGCGGTTAAATAGTTAAAACATATATATACATATATATATTATAATTATATAATATTGTAGTACTCACGTGTTTTTTATCAGAATAAATGATATAAACGCACACATATACGCATGGGATAATAATTGATTGATTCTGTTAAATTTTGTAAAAACTTGGACTTTCTCCAGCAGCTGTGGCGGATCCAATATTGACGAGATAATTGTTCTATTATCAATGGAATATATGTTCCCACCTCAGTTGTATCACTCTTATTATAGATTTTATGCAAAAGTAAATCTTGAGCGATTAGGTCAACTAGTCTTCTGTCTCCATTATGACGACATAGTGGTGAAGGAGGAGGTTCAACAAACACCAAGTCTAGAGCGCTTCTTATTTCATTCATGTTAAAATTATCAAGATAGATTTAGTTAGAATTATTTTAAATATGCATATTTAAAAAAAACGTTTTAAAACATACAAAGATACCTTAATTAAAACACTAATATGAAAAGTAAATTTATATAAATATGCTAAATAGTTAAACATATATATTTTATAATTATATATTATGGCACTTACATGTTTTTTTCTCAAAATAATTAATATAAAAATACACATACACAGGGATTCATTAAATTGTTCAGAAGCTTGGTGCAATTCAAATTTTATAAATATGTATACATAATATATTGACAATATGATACAGATCTCAAAATTACAAATAGCAGTTATATTTCTCAATACAAAACGACGACCATCTATTGAACGTTTTGCAAATGGAATGAAATGTGTGTCTAGTATAATAGTAATGTTTAACACGTGTCAAGCAAAACCATGTGATTGTTTGTTGAATGAACCATACAGATCACCGAGAATCCCTGGGTAAATTGTACTCAGAGTGCATAATTTCATTCAATTATATATTGGTATAATGTTCAGGTGGATAGTAAATAATCACCGAGAATCTAAGTTAGCACTATTCACCCGTTAAGACTACAGTACATGCATACATAATTAATAATATTTAAAATACATCGATATAATTTTAAGGTATGCACATACTGACTTTCTAATGTATTATTAGGTTAATGCTGATATCATACAATTTAATACAGATATATTATTTGGATTTCTGTAGTAGTCCGTTAAATATTACAACCGTTGAATACACATGTATATTTGAGCACTAAATTATATATATGAATAAATTATAGATTTTGACAATCAGTATTAATTTACAATTAATAAATATACTATTGCATATTAAATAATATTTAAAACTATATATATATATATGTAATGTAGATACAGACGTGTATTTCTCAGTTACATATGAAAACTTTAAAATGTAAAATGTTAACACTCATTCTCTTTGTTATTATTGATATCCTCAGCATCTAGAAGAGATATGATAGTTGTATCATTACAGTCAGGCTTTCGCATCGCGTCCTGTCGATTTAGTGTCATTTTCTTTACCCTATTCTTCTTCTTCGGAGCCTCAGGGATTATCGTATTGATAGACACTCCTGGTGTAGTATGATAGATAAACAATATTTAAAAAAGAATTATTAAATTTAATTAATGTTAAATAAGTCATATTACAGTAAACATATATATACTACTTCGATATATTATGTAATATAAAAATTTCATAATTAAATGTTAGAGAATTCACCATTCCTACACTACTTTTAAATAGTCTTTTATACAAAAAGTTATATGTATATGTAATTTAATGTTTTATAGTCAATTATTGCAATAATAATAATTTTAGATAATTTTTATTAAAAAAATAATTAAATGTTTTAAAGTCGACCATTCCTATACTACTTTTATTGAAAAAATTCTGGAAGAATATTTCTAAATGACACGGGTAGATTAGTTCTAATGTCAAATAGAAGTTTCTCTCGACTAGACTGCATAGTTTAAAATCAGGGTAATAGGACTTGCTTTGACATGTACGTTATGTGACAATGTTATGTATACAGACCACAGTTTAATGATTGGCAAAGCAAATTATAATGTAAAACGCTCTCTCTATATATAATTGTATAAAGTATATTATATAACCATTATATATATATATAAACGTATCTTATAGTAAAAGTATTTCTATAAATGAATTTAACAGATATATATGTATATTGTGAGACTGTGAGATAGTGAGACAGTATACAGTATATTATATATCCATTATATAAACGTATCTTATAGTAAAAGTATTTCTATAAATGAATTTAACAAATCTATATATTGTGAGATTGTGAGACATAGAGTTAGTTAGAAATACACATCTGTATCTATATATATATATATTTATATTTATCGAAAGGGCCCCATAATAAATATCGAATGCGACACAAAATGTCGAATGCGGTATCGAAAGATATCGAATGGGACCCACGAAAAAAGGGGCGCATTCGATACTTTTGGGTGTATATAATTGAAATATATTTGATATATTTATACCAAAATAAAGCCTTAATGTGTAATTGAATATTTAACATTTGTTTATATTATAACTTGGCGGAATTATGCACTATATATCTATTAGGTACTATTATCCCAATCATCACTAGCATCACTAGTATCATAATTAACGAAATTTCTCTCTAATACATTTACGAAATGCTCATACAAAAAACTCCTACTAATTAAGGCAAACTTTCCGAAAAATAACTTTTAAAAATGGGGGACAAGGCACCCTCTGCCCCCCCTACTCCGCGGGATAATTATAATTAATTAATTAAATATTAAATAATTAACATATTATTGTATTTCCAATAGTTTCGGTATAATACAATACTAGCAGACTGAAGGCTAACTGAAATTAAAAGTTTAATCGAGGTCAAAGTCACTTTTATGCTGAAATTAAATTAATTTTATATATATTTAAATTAACACTAGAAAGCCAAATACTAAAATGTGTTGATGTGCAGTATGTGATGGTAAAATGAAGGCGATAATAATAATGACATATTATATCTATTATTAAAAGGGTTTGTTTGTAATACACATCTCTATAGAGTTTACATATACATTTTAAAAATTGGCAAAATAGATGGAATTAATATTAATGGACTGTCTTGACAATGAATGAAAAAAATTAAATATTGTCGATAATTATTGAATGGTTAGAAATATAATCTGAATAATCATATTTTGAGCAACTTACGTCATAACATACGTCATAACATACGTAATAACATACGTCAAAACATATTTTAAAGCAAACGGTGGAAATATATTTAACATAGCTCACTATTTAATAGTGAGCTATGTTAAACATATTTTCTATTAATTATTCTATATAATATAGAATAATTAATAGAAAATATAATCTGCGTCAAATTTTTAAATTACCAGAAAGAATGTTTTGAACGCGAAAATTTGTCAAACTGTATAAGTTTTAACTTTTTGTTCTAAAAGAGGACGAAAATAATTCCCCTTTCCACGACCGTTTTTATACCTTTATATACCATGATTTCGCATTTGTCTTAACGCATTTAGAAAAATATTTAAAACTCAGATAAAGATATTAGTATTATTTTACAAACATTACAATTTTTTCTACATTAAATGGCTATTTGCAATGTATATATTTTTACCATAAATAACAATATTTTTTCATATAAAAACACCTAAATTTATTCAGAATAGTATTTGTTTTATTTGAATGAAATTGACTGTTATTGAGACAAAAACCCACCTTGAACAATAATTGCTGCAACAATTCGAGAAGTCTTCGTGGAATTCTCGTTGTGAGTATAGTTGCTAGTTATGGGAAAGCTAGTCTGGGCAATGCAAGAATAATTACCGCTGTCATCCAATGTTGCCGATTTAATTTTAAGCAGCGCCATTTCACCAGTATTATTAGACTTGATTTGACCATCCTGCCAGAGAATAAACAGAGTTAGGGTTTCGTACAATATAGACATGTATGTCAGGAAATCGTACAATATAGACATGTATGTCAGGAAATCGTACAATATAGACATGTATGTCAGGAAATTGTACAATATAGACATGTATGTCAGGAAATCGTACAATATAGACATGTATGTCAGGAAATCGTACAACATAGACATACATATCTGGAAATAATCGAATAAAATAAAATAAGAATTCGTCATAATCAACATTTATTCGATATATTGCATTTATTGATAATGGATATTTAATAAATAAGAAAAATATAAATATATTCCATAAAAGAAATGACACAAGTCGTATGGGAATGGTGATATCTGGACATTTACTTATCACCTTGTTATCCCCCGAATCCCCCTTACCTCTTCCTCTCTATGTACCGATTGCAACAATACCAAAAGTGTTTCCGATTAAATTAATGACGCTGATTTTGATTTTGCTATATTATAGGAGGTGACCGGAGATAAAGTATTGATGCTTCGAACTCTTACCATGAACGGGAGTATTCGGGTACTAAAGATAACATTTTCCAATTCACTCAGCGTAATGTCTGGGCGATTAGAGTTTGATTTTGGATTCTAACGTTTTGATTTTGGTTTGTTTCGAATGATGTAAATTGTAGTGAGTATATACACACTACAATTTACATTAATCGAAACTTGAGCACAATTACATACGTTCATTAATATAGGCTTACTCATAAAGCGGTTTTCTAAAATATCTTGCTACTTCGGTTTTCTTTATGTCTATTAGATTTATCAAATTCATTTCTTTATACCGCAATGAGTTTTTTCTCCAATCGAATCATTATCAATGAAGATGCTGATATGTATTTGGGCCCAATTTTGCGACCCTGGACAATGTTTGAAATGGTATTTGAAACTATTAACTACTATAATATTTAACTACTATAATATTAACTACTACCACGCATGGTCACTAACCTATTTGGTTATGAAACAATAGTAAATGAAACCTTTCTATTCAATTCTTCAACACCACCACAAAAAAAGAAAAGAAAAATCAAAAGGAACCAGAAATTTTCAAAGCTATAACTTAAAGCATTAAAGAGTTAAGTTATAGGCAAACATATATTTTTGGACCACTTCTGCGGCCCTGAATCATGTTTGAAATGGAATTGAGCATTATTAACTACTCTATTTGACCAGACATTGGCTGAGTGAATTGGCTAGTGTAGTCGTAAATTCTAGAATACGGCCGTTCATGGTAAGAATTGTAAGCATCAATACCTTATCTCCGATAAAATTCTAAGTAACAAATTCAGACTCAGCGTCATTGATTTACTCGGAAACGACCTTAACCTTGTTGAAATCGGTACAGGACGTCATAGAAATCGAAAAATAAAATTGGGGGTAGGGTGGGAAGAGGGGTAGGGAGGTTAGGGAATGTGTAGGGTTGGGGGTTTATGGGGGTGGTGTGGAGTAAGGGGGAGGGATAATGGGTCATGGCCTAGATATCGCCATTGTCGTAGTACTGACACACCAAACTTTGGAGTATGTATTCATAATATTTTCAAATTTCTTTCAGAATTCCTAACTGTCCAAACTTGCCTCGTTTATCCAAATAATTTTGAGCTCAGGATAACCTGTACCTCGGCAGGTGACATTTGTGTTGTATCCAATCCCAACAGTCTCATGGTGTGACGAGAGCTCGACTGATGGCAGCTCTGTAAAGGTATAAAACAGCCAATTGATTGAACCAGAGTACGAATATTTGTAAAGTTAAACAAAATTATAAGAAATTGTCTCGTCACATATTATTTTAAAGATTTATTGGTATGATTTAAATTTTTTCAATAATTAGGAAATTATACCACGTAATTATTTTACAGCAAAATATGTAGACGAAAATTAAAAATTATAAAAAAATTAAAAATGTAGTAAATACTAATTTTATGTTCATATGTAAGTAATTATTTATATTTACACCAACACAAATACAGAACTGTCAACAGAAACCCAATGTCCACTCACTGTACACTTTTATTGTATTGATCTCACGAATTCGCAATAGTCCAAAACCCACATTTCTGACAAAGTCGCATTGTACAACTATACCCGTGTCTCCCCTTGTTAGATTTAGCTTTCGAATGCAAATCTCCCGACTTCCGTTGGACTTGAAGTTAAATTCAAAGTTGTTATACTTTTCCAAAAACATATCCAACTTGAAGCGTGCCAAAATATCGCTTATTTTGGTTACGAGTTTTATTTTGTCAACAAAAAGGGTTACCCCATCGTCATCTGAATATTAGAATATAATTTTAAGCACTAAATAAGTTGCATTAGTTATAGTTTAAAAATATCATAATTAAAACCTTCGCGTAATATTTTACTATTTTAAAAATGTTATGAAATAGTTTTAACTACAATTAAGCATATATATTATTAATCTAGTAGTAATATATTATTTTTATAAATAGTTGTTTAATAGTAGTAAAATTTAACTCTTCAAATTAATATTACAATTAAGATCAATATATTGACAAACTAATATATATTCATTAAAAAAAATAGTTTACTTACGTGCAGGTTTTCCACAACAAACCTCAATATCGTCTCCCTCAGATCCCCATTTTGTAGAATCTGAATAAGTGAATATTTTAGTTTTTAATGCAATGAAATATTGTGCCAGATAAGCTTTATAGCGTCAGGTAAAGGTAATAATCTTTTTTCATATATACACATTTTTCATATATTTATACCTATACATTCCTAGCATGACTACTTAATTTATTTATTTACGGTATCAATATAAAATATAAAACCATAAAAGAAATAGTACAATTAGCACTGTACAAAACAATTTAATGTAAACGTCATAATAAATGCAATAAACACCACGTACTTTTTGTATAAAAATCCGCTGAACAGTTTACAATAGAGATTAAAACAAACCATTGCAGAACAATGCAGATTAATTTGAAAAACATTCTTAAGCAATATCTTGTAAGAAAATGAAAAATATTATACTATGAAGTCTTAACTGAGCGATATTTATAGTTATTGGAACCTTTCTTACAGAGTGCGATAATTGGACGTGAATTATAACCTATTATATCATATTGAACTAATATTATAAACATCGTGACCTATTCAATTATAAGTAACATAGGCTATACAGTACTATATAATTTTACCAGAATAATAATATATATTATCATTATTTATATAAACCAAAAACTAAAATGTTGCGCTAATACTAGCATAATTAATATTATATATAATCTATTTAAACAAGAAATACAGTATCATTTCAATTTGTTAATAGATTGTTTTAAAACCCTTAGTTATAATTAACGTGTAATTTTTAGATAATATAATAAAAGCGTTCCCTTCATTTTATTACATCGCAAGAAACGGTTGGCTAAAAACTACTGTGAAAATAAAAACTGTTACAATTCTATCCTTATATCCAATATTGAAACAATATATAAAAATCTCAATGTTGCTAATTAAAAAGATATATTGACATTTTCAGGATTTAATACTAATAGCAAGATTTACAATAAATTCAAAAACATAATATTTTTCATGTAATTTAATAAATAAGTTAGGCCTATCATTAACTATTTTAAATCAAAGGGATTTTTTAATATAAGTTATGAAATACAATAATTGACACCCATAAACCTATCAAAATCCATTGAAATCGGCTTCTTTCCAATTATTTCATAAATTAATTTTAATTTAAGGAAATTAATAGACTAATCTTCCATGTTGTCTAACTGCATAAATAACGTTGAAACCGAAAATTCGATTCATTTGTTTAAATTAGCAGCATTCTGACTTTTGTTATTTGTTTAAATATGATGTAATATGCGGTTCAACAGGTTAATTGATTTCCTCATCATCCTTATTCAATTAATACGTTTACTTTTAAATTAAAAGTAGATGAACAGTCAAACCAAAACGTAGTCATATTGCGGACAAGTGCGGATGGGGGGGTTAATTGAAAATATTTAATTGGTTGAAATTTAAAAAGTATTACATATTGATTTATTAAATATTTTAACATGCTGGCCACATTGAACTTTGGCAACATTGTCTTTTATATAATTAATGATTTTATCATTTATCGAAATTCACCAATTTATGTTATATATTTTTTAAATATTAGTATTAAATTATATTAATTATAATTATAATTAATTATATTAATTAGTATTAATATTAGTAATATTAATATTTTTAATATTATATTTTTATATTATATTTAATTACTATTTTTATATTTTCAATGTAATTTTAATATTTAAATTTTTTTTAACAATTATTTTAATATTTTCAATATTGAATATTTTTACCTTAATATTTTAAATATTATTTGAGTATTATTATATATTTATATTATAATAGTATTTGGCTAATAGCAAACAATTGTATTATAAAAATTACATCTTCATAACATTTAATCTATTTATTTAAAGACTGTTTTTAAAAAAAACTAATTTTATTGCAAGAATTTTTTTTAAAACAAATATAACCCCAGATTTTAATATAATAAAGTTGATTACATCAATCCAATTAAACATTACTTAATTATGGATTTTTTGGATCTTTATACATGGATTCAATATATAAATTTAACTCAAACATAATTTTTTTACTTATAAATATGAAATGGTTTGGAAGGGACATTCACTGACATAAATACACATCAATCGTTCTAAATTATTATTTTTTAAATATTTGATGGTAATTTCCTAAAGCTGTAATACAATAACCACAACAATTTGAAATGTTAGAAACAGTAATATTTTGAAATGGAACACCTTTTATATTATGTCTATTCTATTAATATTATGTCTATTCTATTTATATTATGTCTATTCTATTAATATTATGTCTATTCTATTTATATTATGTCAATTCTATTTATATTATGTCTATTCTATTTATATTATGTCTATTCTATTAATATTATGTCTATTCTATTTATATTATGTCAATTCTA
>JAUZND010025728.1:0-24152 GCA_034780555.1 Coelogynopora nodosa
TTTTAGAAAATTAGTTAAAACTAAAAACAGTTTTTTGCGTTTCCTCAACATTTACTAAATGGCGCTTATAACAGTTCATCCTTGGAACGACGATGTGGGATATTCATTAATACTGAAATATATCTGAAATAAAAAAGTTTTCTGTTTCACCTACAGTAATTAATAGTGTCTATCATGAAACATTATATTTTATCTATAAGTTTAATTTATTTCTATAAAGCTATTAGTTACTATTTAACCACGCATTTATCAAAGAGATAAGTCAGGGTTACAGAATTTCAAACGATAATGTTAAAAATAATTGTTATGTGTGTAGGACGTTTCAGGGAGTATATTGTACACGGTTTTCAAACCGAACTGTAATACTTTAAAATGAACGTGAAAAAGAAACTTCGAGGGACAAATAAAAATATGTTTTCTAAGCTAAGTAACCTATAGTTTCAGGTTACGGTGTAAAAGGCCGATGATATATAACATTAACATATAATTATTTAGCATATTATTATTCTATAATCAAGATAATCTCGCATTACTATGCATTTACAAGATAGAAGAAAAAATATAAACATTTCCCATAGTAACAACACGTATGAAGTTAAAATTCTAAGAACCATTATCAAGAAAACATACACACGACTGTATCAAAAATCGAAACTTCGAATACCCTGGTTATATCCACTCACCTCAGATGCACTCTCTACTGTGGTGTATTTACAACATAATCAAAGGACCCTAAATCCATTTAACCAGTTCCCTCCATGTACAGTACAGTATAGTACTGTAGTATCTCATTCTCTGAGGCTTCAACTTTTCCTGGCGCGCGCATGAACTGACATCACGTGCATCGTGTCTGCTGCAGCACGAGGGGAATGAATATCCGGAGAAGCAGAGAAGCAGTTAACTGCGATAAACATAGTGTGTCTGCGATCATCAGACGAAGAAGGTCTCCACTCCACCCCAAACTAACGGGGAGAAGTAAGACAACTATTACGGTCTGTTGAGTTTAGAGAGAAAAAAGGAGAGACTCTAAATCCCAATATAATCTGCTGGATCACCAGACAGACATAGACCTCATTTTAAGAATGTTATTACCATTAGGATAGGAGGTTGCTTTTGATAAACATCTAGAAGTGAAACTCTACAAATTAACTCAAAGCAACATGATTAGAGGTCTTGTTTTTTTGTTTCGATGGAGATATTTTGTTTCAATCAATAGAAAAAAAAGTTTTGAACAACACAACGGCCAAATAAAAGTATATTAAATGCATTTGCCAAAACTTAAACCTTTTAGTTACCTACAGTATATTATAAACACCATTATAAGTCTGACAATTGATTATTTGAAACATAACATACAACTCTGCGCTCGTCACTAGCAAACAGCTGAGCAAGTGTCATGCATACTTTGAAATGACTAGCTACCCTTAAGAGAGCTGTAGAAAATCAAATTACAAGAGTCGGTATGTACGTGTGAGGTTTACTCTGGTATAACACTGATCTTGATCTGGTGAGTCTAGCGTAGGACAGTGAACAAAGCTAAACAAAGGCACATCGAGGTAACAGTGACGTTGGTAGTATTAAGTGCCGCATACCAAAGTTTCAGTAGAGATAATTATAGATCCCTCGCTCATACTAAGTAATGATCATTCTAAGAATGGTATAATAATTTTTCAAAAATTGAATACTAACATCAAATAAAATAAATACCATTATTCATTAATTTAAATACATTAATCCTTAGTTTACTATAATATTGTGTCAAAATCAATTAGTATAATAAAAAAAAATTATATGCTTCAAGAAATATGAATTTATATAAATATCTCTTTGGGTCAACTTCTACTTTCGGTCCGTTTTTGGTTTTGTGTCCTGGATAGTGGCTTTAATTAACATATTATAACCACTACAGGCATGACTTATCAACTTCTCATTTTCTAGGCCTGTGTTATAAGTACAAGTATAACTTGGTGGAATTCCTTCCTTTTCTATCACTTTTGGTATTGGTCTACTTTTGGCTGGTTTTCTTGAGTTTTTTCTAGGAAGTTGTACTCTTGCTATTTCCAGTTTTATTAATTCCGCTCCTTTGCCTTTTGTGTATCTTTTTTGTCGGTTTTCTTTGTTATATAGTTACCCTTTCTAATTCTTTTGATTTATATTTTATTATTTCTGATTTATTTCTTTTCTTTCTGTGTGGTGAGCTGATTTTGCCTGATGGTTCCAATCAATTTTAAATATCAAACTAAACGATATGTCGATGTTTCTCAGAGACAACTACAGCTTCTATGACCTTTTTTTAATAATTCCAATTTCAGAAACAAAAGCTTTAACTAAAATAAAGTTTTCAAAATAATAATATGTTTATTGATATTTTACATATTTTATAACTGGTCTGTACTACAACATGTCAGGCCAAATTTATTAAATGTCGAAATAATTCTCAGAATAATAAAACAAATATAGAAGGCTTATTTACACTAAACTGACATTCCATCAACAGCAGCTGTCTCTGAATCAGTTTCTACGCTATGTATATTTCCTGTGAAACAGGATTCCACGTACTGATATAAAATTGATTTAATTTTCCAAAACATTAATTATAATCAATAGTTTGTATTAAATTAAAATAAGTCCATACAATAAAAACGAAAATTATTCAAAAGGTGTATTGCCATATTTTTTAATGAACTATGACCTCTAAATTCAGAAACTCACTTTCATAATCAGTTATTTCATTTCCATACTTGTGCCGATTACATAATTAACATAAAGACTTCTTCATCACGCTTCACTTCACTTGACCCACCTTCAAATCGGCGATATCCTCGCTCAGCTCAGTCAACTTATTATACGTGAGGAAGAGATGACTAAGCGCGGGCAGCTGAGTGATCGCCCAGGGCAACCGTCCCTCCAACCGATTGTGACGCAGATCCAGCGTGTGCAGCCGCTTACAGTGGGCGAGTTCGTTGGGCAGGGAGGTGAGCCAGTTCTGCTGGATCATCAGCCGCTCCAGGTGAACCAAACTCCCGATGGCGGCCGTCAGGGAGGTCAACTTATTGTCGTAGATAAAGAGATCCGTGATCCAGTCGAGCTCCTTGAGTGCGTGAGGCAGCGCCGGGATCCCCATGTTAGAGAAGTCGAGAATCGGGCTCTTGGAGTCCTTGCATCGCTTCACCTCCTTGCTGGTGTCCTGGTGGGCGGGAACAGAGGAAACATGTCGCGGATAATAAATATAATGTTTCAGACAATCTTGAAGTTTCAAATAGTACTGTAGGCCTACCTACAACAGATCTGCCAACCCTAGTGGCTGAAAACAAGGACATTTTAGAGTATAGAACGAATTTTCATGCCAACTCGATCAATAATGAAAATTTAAGACAGACTACTAGTACAATTAATTATTACTGTCAAAATTCAGAAAATAAAAATAGTAGAGTGAAGATAAACGCGAGTAACACGTCTATTCATTTAGTCAAATTTTACCTTTTTTCAAAAATACACACAAATAATTGTTATAGACATTAACATAGTTTAATTGTAAATATAAAGAGATTTAAATAACTTACCAGGATGCCCAGAACAACCTTTAGAAGCGGTAATGTACTGGCACAACCATAACAATGTTGCATTGTATTAATATATGGATTGCTATTCTTTATATTGTAATTTTCATGTCATAATTATTATTATATAACTAATAACTTATAAAACATTGGAATAAATTAGAATATTTATTAATTTGTGTAGTTAGCCATTTTTAAATTAATGCAAAAAGGTATGTCTAATAATACTTGAAGATATAGTATGACGTAGGCTACAATGAAAGAAAATTAAAAATATATATTTTAAAAATTTATCATGGTCACCTTTCTGGATGCTAAAAATATAGCAACATAAATAAATTCCAATAATAAAACACGGATTTATAGAAGTAAAACATATAATATGTTTAACAGGAAATAAGGCTCATTAAAAACCGCCGCTTTATCAGTTCTACGCAATAAGGGGATCAGATCAGACGGCGAAAATGACTAACAAAGCTGACTCAATGGGTATCAATTTATCAACAGAAACGTCAACACACCTAATCTTATAATCAGGACGAATGCGAGCATTATATTTATGTTACAGCTAAATATAGATTTCGAGTATATCACAATTACTAAAATATGTGAGTGACTAATTCAACGAGTCGACGTAGCTATTACTGGAATAACTGGAATCATTGTAAACATATACGTATATCATTATATATTGGTTCATGATTGTATTCAATAGAATAGAAATAATAAAAAGAATCTGTCCTTTTAACGTATTTTTATTAATAAATAATTATTAGTAACTTAATTTTGAACAAATAATAAACAAACTAGAAACTAAGCGATAAATTTACACTAGAAACAAAGTATTATATATTAATTGTAACATCACAAAAATATTTGGCATAGACGGAGTAATAACTAATATATAAATCAAAATATTAGGGAAAAAACCATTATCTGTAAAATTAACGGATACAAAAAATTACCAAAATAAATACATTTTCTCTGAATTCATTTTTTATTATATTTTATTGTATATATTATTAATATGTTTGAGCTGCATGTTTATAAAACTTAAATTTGACTAATCATCATGTATTCTTATTTCCGTAGTGTATACATATTAATTATGTAACAAACGTCAGATAAATAGACCTGTCATGTATAATCTCGATAATATTATGAGCACATGATAAATGAACACACAAAACACACCCAACTTACCGGCGCTTTCACCTTCTTAACCAGAGGTTTAGACGTCGCCTTCGACTTCTTTCCATCGTGTGGCTGCACCATGACAGTCTTACGGATAACGTCAGCCGTATGGCCAGGCGGTTGATGCCGACTCGTCGGACCATCCCCACCTTTATCCGCGCCACCTGAAGTGGGGCTGCCACCAGTGGTCATGCTGTTTATACCATGCGTCAGGTCGTCTGGATCGTCTGATACCGGAGAGTCACATGGACGGCTAGCAGCCGTGGGACTCAGATGATTGGATGAGGAGTTTCCAGTAGATACAGGGATTGTCTGTGGACTGGACTTGGGACTAGCGGATCCTAGGTTCTTGTCCATCTGTGACATTAAATGCATAATATTAATTTAAGAGTTCTAACTCAATTAATATTTCTTCATCCTTGTAGTTTATGTATCATTATGCTTCTACGGGAATTAGCATGCCTCAAATGTAAAGGAGTGTAAAACTTGAACATAACAAAGTCATTTAATGAATTTCTTTATTTAGAACTTTACCATAAAACAAATAACATAAACAATCTTGAAGCAAGGAAATTATATGTCTTCAGGAACTCAATAGTCATGTTCATAATAAATTAATAAATGTATTCTTCTTATTTTGTTATTTTATTTTAGTAATACCGGGTCATAAAATAACTCTAGTATAATAGGGTGTTCAACTGATAATTACCTATCTTTTGGTATAAAAATATTATTCTATTTTTGCATATAAATTGTCTATGATACATTGTGTACACAATGAAATTGAAAAAAATGAAGGTCAACTATGCAAATTTATTAATTGTTAATTACAATTATTATTATTAATTATTAATTTAATTATTGTAGTATACCGTAATAAGTGTCTAAAATAGTAATTATATATGTAGTAAAGAGAGAGGGAGATGTATGTATTAATTTTGACACTAAAATAAAAAAGCGACAGGGCCTGGATATAAATAGTAGTGAATCAATTTTGTGAATTGGTTAACTAATAAGTTCAACAAATAAAAATAACACACTGAAATATACCTTTAAATAAGATTAATTAAAATAGAACATTTTGTCAAAACCAGGGTACCTGGATGACTATCCCACTGAATAAGTTGGCATTATATCAAGATCTGGAATAAAGGACTTGTGTGATTCTGAGGGTGGGTCTCCAATGGGGGACCTTCAAATCTGGCGATACCAGAAGGAGGGCATAAGAAAAAGAGAAAAAATAAATGGGAGGAAAAAAGGGGGGTTAGGGATGAAAAGAGGAAGGGGAGGTACAAATAGGAATTCCCACCCCCTGAAAAAATGCTAAGCAGGTTGGGGACAGTGCTTATCTAAAATCACAACATTTTGAATGATTCAAAATGCAAAATTTGTTATTTAGAAATAAAAATAAATATAAAATAAACAATGTTTACTACCTTCAGATTGCAATTTTTACATATAAAAATGAAAACTTAATCCATTTCTGGCAGAGAAAAATACAAAATATCCAGAGAAGTAGAAACTCCACATAATTATAAAAAGATATAATGTATATTTTTATACATAAATTAAAAGCGCATAATGAGATAATTAAATCATTTGGCACAGAAAGTTTGACTGCATTAAGGTAGGTTTAAAAATATGCCAGTCATATGTCAGAATTTTTTGTGACAGGTACATTATCTTAGTAATATTAGGATGTTATGAGTTCCTAAATATAATAATTCCAAAAATTGATTGCAGTTTCTACAAATAAAGTTAGTAGATAAAAAAAATTAAATTAAGGTTTCTATTTTTTTCAATCACAATATATGAATGCCTCCATTAAATAATAAATTTTAATATAAAACAAAGATATTAAATGATTGAAAATATCTCAATGATATTTATTAAATCAATAATATATATATTATACTAGCCACAGTATATTTTTTATTTATAAAAATGATAAAGTTATTATTTGTAAGATAATGAAAAATTCTTCATTAAATAGTATTTTTGTAGTTTCTGAATATATCAGGTAGTACAGGGTTAATATGCCTCAAAAACATAACATTTCAAGAGGTCTTTACCTTTTTTGATAAGGTTATAATTTTGCTGATAAAATAGATAACTAACATATATGATAATAAATGTTGGTAACAAACTAGGCAACTCTAGTAAACAATAGTAATCTTCAGATATAACAGAAATTGAAAATTTGAAGACTCTACTGAAAATATAAAATATATATTTTCAACATTCAATTTATGTTAGTAGTAGAATAAAAAAATATCAAAAATTAATTTTAAACAAAATTAAAAATTTCAAAGGTTTTCAGGGACTCATGGTTGAATTCAAGGGTTCTCAAGGAGCCATACAAACACTGCATGTATAGTCAAATTTGAAATTTTATATTTATTGTTGGGAACATTTATTTAACAGTGAATGTGGTTATATTGTATATAATATTCGTTTTAAATTTCTTTTTTAATTAATTATTTTTGCAAATTCAGATTATTATTTAAATTAATTCAGATTAAATAAAAATTAGATTAATATTGATTATACTATTAAAAGTGATTCCATAAGCAATAAATATTTAAAATGTAATAAATTATGCAACAAAAAATAATAGTATTTATATTTCAATTTTTAATCAAATGTAATAATTTTTGGGTGGTACAGACAGAATGGGTTAATAATAAAGTACAAGAAGATTAAAGGGACTGTAAAAATTTGCTGATAATAAAATTAAAAATTTGAGGTAACTCACATTACCAAATTTTTTCAGAATTATTAACAAAAATATAACTAGTTATAATAGGACAATACTGCTGCAATAAGGCAAAATGCCATATATGTGCATATTTCAAAAAAAAATTAAAAAATTGGTATTTTGTGTTTGCTCTCTATTAGTCATATTCACATACAGCAAGATAAAAAATGTTTATAAGCAACCAAATATGACTTAAAGTTATGTTATACATTTTTAAAAGTTATATTACACTATAAAGATCTACAATCTGCACCTAACTCAATTTTGACAAAAATTCAGGGACAAAATTTTAACTTACTTAGCATGGCAGAATATACTATAATCTTTTTTTTAAAGTGTCTATATTAAAAATCAAGGTGCTTTAATAATAGTTCCACACATTTTTTAAAAGGTTTTATATATTATCTATTCTGTTCATTTTAATGATAATTACAAATATATTTGTGTACACCTTAGTGGTGATGATAGAATAGGGTTCTTACATGTTTCCTCATTTAATTTTCCATTTAATTTCCTGAATTTACATACCCATTACCTGCATTAGATGGGCTAGTAGATTAAAAATGTACCTTAACTTACTTTAGTAAGTATAAAAGATAGTAAATAATTAAATTGATCTCTTTATAATATAATCAAATGGATTAGTAAATAGTTAGTCAGTAGGCCTATGGACACATATAAGAATATGTATCTTTTCATAATATATGTTATAATTTAGAGTTAAAATTTTTATGAATTTTTAAATATATAACTACTGCATACAGTTCACAATCAGTTACTGATAACTGTTATTAGATTTATATACACTATGGATTTCTTATTAAATATTATGAGCATGACAGACTTTAATGAAAAGAGATGATATAGATAATTTAGGATTCTATAAGAAAACATCAAAATAGGAATAAGTAACATTTTAATTCTGTTAATAACTAAATTAATCTATAATTTATAGAATATATATGTATTTGCATAAAATCAGTTATGCAATCAGTATAACTTAGAAGTTATTTCAAATTAATTAATAAAATGTTAAATACAGCAGTTCTTTATATTAATGTTATATTTGTATATTTATTATCCTATTTATACAAATAGTATAGGTTTATATAGTTCAGTTCTAACTATAGTTTGTTTATTTTGTTCATATCTTGTGGACTTCAATGCACATTTTCTCTTAGATTTATGCTTTTTTCCTATGGATTAGGAAAATCCATAATCTGTATTTTCCAGACAGATTTAAGATTGATATAAAATAAATTATAGTATGAATCACATACCTATAGTTTAAATTTTATGGAAATACAATTAAATTTGTTATTAAATTTAAAAATATTGGAAAACTTTTATCAAGCAGTTTAATTTAATATTATTATACCTGTTTACATAATTAATTTATGAAAAAATATCTTAATATAATTTATTGGTTTGTTTAATTAATATTTTATTGTGAAAACATATATTATCTTTAATTTTATAAGCCATATATTCAAAATAATACTGAAATTGAATGGTGATGTTTTTAGTATTTAATTTCATTGGACAGTTTGCAAACCAGCCAGATGGATCAGGAATCTGGACAGTTCACAAACTGTCGAAATGTGTGCTTCGTCCCTAACATATATCCTTTTTTCATTAATTATTTCTACTATTTTGGTAGTAATTAACAATTCTGCAGCTATTGTATAATCACATTAAATATAAGCAATTATAATGTAATATTAAATATACAGACAGCATTTTTTAAATATTAACACTACTAGAAAAATGTTATTGTATACATTAAAAATTTTAGTGCTTAGCAGAATAATTCAAGTATATTAGAATTGTTTTGCAAAGTACTTAATGCTGTATACATTTAAGTACAAATTTAAACTGTAACTTGTCTTTATCTGAAGACTTTGGCACTACTGACTGACAACTTGCCAAGGCACTGGAAAAAAAGAGAGAAGAGAGAGAGAAGTCTCCAGCCACAGGCAACTAAGGCTAAGACAAGTATATTTAGTTATATTATGAGGTTATGAGTTCACATTGTCCTTGACATTCACATATGTTATGAAATTATATAATAATTTGCAATATTTTATAATACATGAATATTATAATGTATTATAAAATATAGTTTTTAATAGTAATACATATATCTAGGTCTTGGACTAGGGGCAGTGCCAGTGGATCATGACACTGTCACTGACATGTTGATTTTCTGAAATAAATGTTGAACATGAAAGATTTCTGATATTAAAACTTATACACAATAGAAGTCATATTCAAATAAAAAATGTACCCCTAATCACCAATTGTAATCACATAAAATGGAAATAATATTAATATTGACATTATAAATTTTTATTTTTATAAATAATAACTTCTTTTTACACAATTTTAGTACAGAGTCAGAGTCGAAGATTAGAATAACATACCACCGTTTATAGAAATAACTATAATTAATACATTATTGTAGCTTTTGAAGTACAACTTTAATAAATAATTTTAATAGTTATACAACTTTTATAATTATAGTTATAAAATATAAATTATATTAAAAGCTGCGCCTGCAGTAATTAATTATTGTCATTTAAATCGATGGATTTGACAAAATATGTTTTTCTTGGATTTAAGTTATTATAAGCAGTTTAATCGCATTATAAACTATAAACATTTATTTGTGTATGATTTCAGTGAAAAAAAAGAAAATGTGACTGACAACTACTAGAAGGACTACTAACCATACTCTATTATAAAACATACGCTTCAAAACAAAAATGACGCCATTAAAACAATTTTTAAATAAATATTACAATTATAATATAATAAACAAATTAATTAAACTTCCGTGTAAAGTTAACCACAGCAGTAAGCATCTTTCTAGACTGTAAATTATGTTTAGACCCATGAAAAATACTAAAAGCTCTTAGTAGCAAACTAAAAACAACTAATATATTAATGTTTCATTAATTATAAAAAGTTCATCGCAAATCTTATTCAATGAAAGTTTTTGCCGTTGCTTTTATTTTCTTAACGAGAGGAATTTGGTTTTGCTATATATGACGGAACCGGTGCGTACTGTTTTTGCAAATTCAATTCCAACTTCACACATTATAATTTTCCACTGGCAATCATAATTATAACAAAAATATGTTATTAGTTATACATAATACATGTATATATATAATATTATATCATATTAATAATATTATTGTTATTTAATAAATTAGGCTTGCGATACTGGCTATCATAATTATAAGAAAAATATGTTATTAGTTATTAATAATACATGTAGGCTATATATATATATATATATAATATTACATCATATTAATAATATTAATAATATTGTTACTTAATAAAATTAGGCTTGCGATACTGGCTATCATAATATTAAGAGAAATATGTTATTAGTTTAATTATCATAATTTTAAGAAAAATATGTTATTAGTTATTAATAATATATTTATATATGTATATATATAATATTATATCATATTAATAATATTGTTATTTAATAAAATTAGGCTTGCGATGCTTTTAATTTAAAATATGTGAATGATTGTTCTTTGCTTTGTACTTTATTGCATATCATGGTCCTACAGTTGTACTTGAGCATATGATCCGTATGGCGGCAGTTTACGTTTTAAAGGCTAACAATATAAATAATTATCATGACGCCAACATATGGATGACATGGATGCAACTTCTAATCTCAAATCTGGTGATAACAAATTTTTGCATTTTAAAACGGTGACCATCAAAGATATACTCTGCTTGCTCAATGTGTCTAAACCAAAGTCTTGTGGCCTTGATTCAGCTCCGACATGCGGCTTATAAAGCAACTAAGTGATGTCTTTGCACCATTATATCGCCAAATGATGAACTCTTCTTTGACAACTGCAATTCTCCCTGGGTCTCCGAAGCTGGCACACATTACATCAGTTTTGAAGAAGCCCGGTCTCATCAAAATTGTCCTCAGCAACTATAGACCAGCATCTGGTCTATCATTCCTGTCGAAGCTCTTTGAAAAAGTCGTTGCTACTCTAACTACAAAATTCCTGATTTCAAATTAACTCTTTCCAGAATTCCAATCTACATACAGTTCACGTCACTCCACTGAAGCAACGCTATGTTGTATCAGGGACTAATATAATAACGTATAATATAATTATTATAGTAGTCCCTGGTTGTATGTATAACGATCTGCAAGTTTCGCGCGATAATGGTCATATATAGCCTAACGTGTGTCATTTTCTGGGATCTCAGGGCTGCGTTTGACACGCACATATTGTTTGATATGTATTTTGTCTTTAGAAAGGAAGGGAAACCTTGTAAGCAACATAAGTTCCGTCGGCATTATAAGCATTGTAAAACTTAAACTAAAAAAATATATTGTATGTATTTTTACTTTTTTTTAAATAAAGCACAGGAAAGTCTTCTTTGTGAACAATACGAAAGGCACGTAAACTAAACAAACAGAACTTTTAAATATTATCACTTTTTTTGATATTATGTAATAAACAGACAACCTGATTATTACAACTCTAAATGTAGAGGGATTATTTTGATATTATCTAATATTTTCATAACAATATGTTATTGTTTATATAGCAGCTTTCACAACCAACATCACTATTCTTTGTAATTTATTCTTTTGATGAATGATGGAAATTAGTTTATTATATGTATTTTTTTGAAACATATAATGAAAATATATATCACTAACTCTCAATTTTTTGTTGTTGCTAATTTACTTGTTCTACACACCTCATAAGGTAAACTCAAAATATCTTAAAAATATAGACTATAACTTGCTTTCGAAAAGCTTATAAAAAGTTGTGATTTTAGACTGTGAAAGCTAATAATAAAATAATCTCTGTTCCTTTAGAATTTCCATACTTATCTCGTCTCGTCTTTACTTTATTATTATGGAACTATTGGTTTTATTAAGATTGAAATATAATATTGATACTGAAATTATTGATACTTATTCTTATTGATACTTATTCTTATTGATACTTATTCTCATTATATTGCTTAATAAAATTATGTAAAATTATATACAACATATATAAATATGTATTTGGAATCGTTACACATTTCTTAGTAATTGTCGGGAAATATGTAGTTAGTAGGATTAGACAGCACTCAACAAGATCATAATAATGTATTGAAATGCAAATTGATTGTTATTATTTATTTAAATCGTTAATCGCGTTATGTTTTAGTATTAAAATTACAAATTTACATACAATATGACTTTTTAAATAACAGTATACTGCTGTATTGAACTCAAAATAATTGTATACAGACATTTTAACCTACTCCAATATTACCTTATCAAATCTATAAATTAAAATTGTTGAGTATGAAAAATGTATAAGATCATAATATCCCACTTTTCATAACATGTATTTTGTTATAGTTCATTTTAATAATGTTTTAATATTTATATTAAACAAAAACTGTATAAGACTAAATTAAGATAAGTAATACGAAGCATATTTATTTTATGAAAACTTTATTATTTATAAAGAATAGTTAAAAAATTGGATAGAAAAAAGTGTCTTAAATAAATACATAACGAAGAAGTATCAATAATTTATTCATTTGATATGTTCATACAATTTAAATATATATAAGCACCGCATATTAAAACGAATAAATAAAAACTAAAAGCATTAAACTAATCACAAAATTTAGATATAGCAACTTCTTTACATATTTATAATTACAAAATAAGTTATGTACAATCACTTTTGGTAAATCCCAATGTAACATAAAAATGTAGTAATTATTGAATACTATGTTCGAATCCGCTTCAAGGTGATGTTTGAACATATTGATTCTTGGAGCCTGTGAAAATAAATTGAAATGTAACATATTTTAGTAACTTTTTAAAACCTCCACGCAAATACAACTTAATTGTTTAACAATTCTCGGGGTATGTTTTTAAAATACATATTTGTAATAGTCGTCATAATATAAAAAAGTCACATATATAGAAAACGTAAAACAGTATAAAAAAAGTATATTTTACTTCGGACAATTGGTCGCATTATCGCCATATTTAAAATATGGTCGGTCTATATAGAAATTCTTTTTCATATTTTTATATTTGGTGCAAAATCGATAAAGTACAAGAAACCATGAAAAAAATATACAAAAAAATGTTATATGAAAAATTATGAAATTATGCAGAAAATGCTTCGCAGCAAAAAATATACGCTGAATTTTGAAACGAGCTTAGCAACTACTAATTTAATGGTGTCCGTGATTAATTATAATGCAAACAACATTTTATGAAAACTCTGAACTCCTAGTTTCTGAACACACGACAGACACAGATGTCTGCCAAGGAGTGGTAAGGTACACTGATGAGATTCGAATCCGCTACATCCACACTCAATCACAAGCGTCATGTCAAACTACCCTGCCAGCTCATCACAAGGTGCATTATTATTAGTGTTTTAACACAGTAAGTCAATTAAAAAAGTGTATTATATAATTGTTATAATATTTACGTAGTTAGTTGTCTAACTATTAAATGATTAACTACTGAAAAAGTATTTGACAATGAATCCTGAACATATCGCTGGGTTAAATCACAATAGAAAATGCTAGAAAAGACGTCAATTACTTTAGCAATGATGTTACGTCTTGTACGTATTTAGGAATGATGTTGCGTCTTGTATGTATTTGTATATTCTTCTATCTTCTATTCTTTCTATTTCTTTTATTATTCTTGCGCTTTATAACATTTAAGTCCTTTTTAGGTGAAGTTATTGATATACACAACAGATAATCACATTTTTACTAAGCTTCTTCTAATAAGTATACTGTGAAAAAAAAATACTCAAAATATTATGTAATATGAGCATACTAAAATTGCCACCAACGTGCAAAAATTTAAAAAGCACAAATATTTGCTTACAACAAATGAATGCCTGTATTTTATATCAATTATAAGAATCACAAATAACATTAAATAAACACGTAGACTAGTTGATATACATATAATAAATTTAAACAGTAACAATAGTGTAAGCAATTTGACAACGTGTTTATGTACGCCTATTTAATATATTTTTATTATACATATAAATATAACTTTTTAGTATTTTTCGTAAATCGCTATTTCTATAAAACTATTTAATGGGATTAAATTAAAATACATTATATAATAAAAAAAATTGCATAATTTTAAAAACAATTGCAAGTTTTTTATATAGTTTATTATTATTATGAATAGTTAATACTATTTCATTTTTTTGGATAAATTGATAAATGGAAAAAATAATTTATACCTTCTAAACAAAAAAATTAAAATTAAGAAATGAAAATCTTTATAAAATAATTTTTCAAAATTAAAAAGTTTAAATTAAAACAATATTTTTGGGCTTTGATTGTGGTCGAATAGAATTTGATGAGAGTACTTCAAATCCCCCAACTGAAAATAGATACTTTCTAGTTGTGTATAACATTTTTGTTAGCGTAATTGAACATAGTAGATTGTACCATGATGTATCGCTATAATTAATTAAATAAAGGTTTATGTGCTGTACAGTGTAAATTATGTAGGCTAGCATATTATGGTTGAACTTTTGAAGTCAATTCTAATCATATAATATGTTTTCGAAGCAGACGCTTAGTTAGTTGCATATTTAGCGACAAGGATGTCTGCATTTCAATACAATAGATATAGGTGAAATAATGGAGAAATGGTTTTAGGTTATTTTTTTAACATTTATGAGAACAAAGAAGATATTATTAATATTTTACCCATCACATAAATTATCAGGAAATATTCTAGGATTTAAGTGATCACTGAATGTTTCAGCCGTGAAAGCTTTGATACTTTTTGATACAGACAACATTTAAAATGTCTAAACATATATTTTTGGCTTATCATCAAGACAATATATTCTACAAAAATATCTGAAATCAAAAGCGTATTATTAATGAAACAGGTACTGAACATTTCATAATGATAGCCTTTGTTTATAAACGATCAAACATCGGTGGCTCAATTATTCACATAATTTACAAATGATTTATAAGCTTTATTATAATAATTAAATAGCAATTTTTTAAAATATATTTTAAAATGAAAACTCTAAAATCAATTTTTTATTTGAAAATTTGTTTTACAATCTTTCAATATTTTAAAGCTGTTTAAATTAATATTTTTGAAATTTAACAGATTGAGAAAAGCTTTTTGTCAGAATATAGCGACAAAAAGTAATTTTGACATTTTGCGGAGTCTAGTTAAATCAATACCATCATACCTAGTTAGACAACAATAAGTCATACACACCTTACGTCAAAATGTCGGAAAAGACTCATCATCTTAACTTGGCGATAAATCGTTAGAAAATGTACTGTTGCCGGTCGAGCCAAAAAATAGATCTCCTTCCTCGGTGAGGGATTCAGGGCGTGAATCACCGCCGCCGCTCTCAAGACTCCGATCACTGCTTAATCGTGATGATTTGGGCGTGCCCTTGCGGCGCACCAACGCCCTCCCCAGCTGGGCCCGGTGGTGGCCGGCGGAATTGTTCAGCGCCTGACTGTTCCTGGCGACCGGGGACGAGAGACAACTGGGCAAGTCGCCACCCGGTGGAGGACCATTGTTGGCGGGGGTCACCGCCGGGGAAGTGGAGGCTGGTTCCGGCGAAGAGGATGCAGATGTCCGCACTTGACCATTACTGTCCTGATCGGTGGATGTTGATGATGATGTTGGTGGTGGTGCCGCAGGAGGGAATTTTAACTGGAGTTTTTTGGCGAGTTCTGCCTGCAGTGGAGAGTAAAGGATAATATAGTTACATACATCACACTAATAATACATTGTATACGCCGAAGGGACTTTATTGCTGTATAAACGGTACATTTTCATGATAACTGTAATGTTAAGTAATTATAGATGTAAAGGTACGATTAATTTATATAAATATATTTTGTCTGTGGTTGTAAGCAATGTTAAACTGTGAGGTTTATTAATTTTCACAATCCCCAATTCACGTTTGATTGTTGATTTTAATAGTAAAAGTGATATTTATAAGTTATTTTAATATATTACGTAGGGTTTGGAACAGTTTATTTTATTAACTTAATTTTTTTATTAGTTAGTTGTTAAAAAGGTGATATTCAGATTTTATTAAAAACAAATTATAATAATAGATTTTGTTATTGTTCAAAAAAAAAACTATTTTTAAACAGTAATTAAGCAATATTATAACTTTTTACCACAAATAAAACGATTGAATTTATAAAACAAAATAAATGTTAGTATAATAAAGACATGAGCATAATTTATTATGAGATATTCCACTGCAAACTCTATAATGGATTATAATTTCAATTTTTTTGCTGGTAAAACTTGTAAAAATAATGTTTGATATTAGTCCAATGTTTATTAAACAATTTTTCAGAAACTTGAAACGTTTGCAGACCTTCTAAACGTTGGACAAATGTTACAGTAGTGTGTTGAGGAAGTAACCCTATTTATATAGGTAAGAACTCCATCAGTCCGTAAAGGGGCAATTGAATTGGATTGATAAACTAATAATAAATTATACGATATAGTTATATTATGATTATGTGTATGATTATGATTAAAAACATAAGCCATCTTAGTTTACATTGTTTTAGTACAATGTTATTTTTGATACATAAGTAGCATGTTTTTCGTACTTTAATTTGTATACAATATCATACATAACGGAAATAGATCACTGTATTTGACTGTATGGCTTGCATTATAATTTTAATTAAAATTTAATTATAAATTAATAACAAATTTTAACTAATTTCAAGAATTTTTGTTTAATATCTAATAATAATATAATTGTGACATTAACAAGTAGTAGGTAATTAATATTTATTTATTATTGCTGACAATTTATTAAATTGATAATTAGAACTGAAGTTGAAGTATCTAGATACAATATTAAAAAAATTCTGGAAATTTGATAATTTTAATAAAACGAATAATTATTTATTATAGTTATAAATAGAAACTGGATTATCTTAAATAATTAATATTTCAAATAATTTACATGATCAAAAAATGCAACAGATATAGACCTATTTGTTATATACAGCATTAGCCAAAATTGAGTTTTTTTTTAAATATTAAATACCACGAGGACGAAAATTATTTAAATGGAATATATATCTTTTTGGAGAATAAAGCTTTACAATATTAAATTTCTTTTGAGATAATTTTAATGATTTTACTAAAACAATTTTTAATATTATGTATGTAATTATTTAATGTAGTAATATATAGTAACATTACCTCATAATCTAAAATAAAATTTCATGTAGGCTATTTAAATTTTTTTAACTTTTCAATCCAATTATTACCATTTGAACCATGTCAATATGTGAATTAAAATATATTATTTCCACTATTAGTTTAACTATGATGACAAAGTTTTAATATATTTATCCAATTCTAGTAACTTGTAAAATGTTTAGATTTGGTATGCTAGCGTTTACATTCACAAGTTCGACCTATCATCATGTTTTAATATGTGAGGATTTTAAACACTTTTATTAAACCCTTGTTAATAATATTAGTGGTTTGAGAATATAATAACTAATTTATCAATTCATCTCACAACTAAGTGAGCAATTACCTGTTTGATATTCTGCATTAATTGGCTATTGTACATTATTAATTAGATAATAACAAGGTTGATTCTTACTTCTTTATGGCTGTCTTTCACTTTGCTCATTTTAACTTTTTTGTTTTACGATTTTTTGTTTTCGTTGTGGTATGGTATTGACATTGCAATTGATAATGCTTAAAAAATTATTGATTAAAAAAACATGTGTTATTATAAAAGATGGTAGAAAAATATCAACAACATTTAAATATGTTGGTCTCATTCAGCAGACGCGGATTCAGGTGGGGGTGATCCGCTTTCTGTCCCCACAAAATATGTAGTGGCCTTTCAAGCAAAGACAAATATGAACATATTTATAGTGCAAATTATTAAACGAAACAGTATGCCATACAATTAAAGTATTTGCAAACCATATTTACATGAATAATTGTTTAATATTTTGTTGAAAGTATTTTTATTATTTAAACAATTTGTGATATTTATAGGTATGGTAATTTTACTTGTAAGTTCAGATTCATTTAAAATTAATATATAATATAATACGAACTTATAAAATAAATATATTTAAATCCGCATTGTTTTAACTACAACGATTTTAAATACAAATGTTAAATTGATAATTACATGTCCACATGTTTCAGCAGGTAATAATAAAATTAATTAAATTTCAATAGATATATATACCCTAGATATGTATGTATGATTGCTTCAAGTATTCATTGTAATTTCAAACATTTTATATTTATTTAAAGCTTATCGCTACTAGATTTAATTATTTTACACAGTATTTATTGTAAGAAATAGATGAATTATTCAATTTGACATATTCCTAGATAATGTACCTATTTGACGTATTTTATATAACTATTTACTTTAGTAAATGATTGTACTACAATATAATTGTGTTATGTACTTTATGAAATTCACAAAGTATTAATTAACTTATTAACATATCAGTCGAGCATTTTAAACATTGAAACTTTCATCGGTGAAACTTATCGATATTTGTTTAAAAGGTTTTTGAGAGTAAATTTAAGAATATTTGAAAAATAGTAAAATGTGACAAAATTTAGATATCGTATATAGGGTATTAGAATATCTTGGACAAAATACAATAAATAAATTTTTAAACAAGTACTAATACATATATATACATATATATATAATTTTGCCGTAACGTATTGATACATTTACAAAAAATCTATTTTTAAATTAAAAACAAAACTATGTTTCATTGAAAAGAAAACCTGTTAGGTCATTATTCAGACGAAATATTATAATTTGATTTATTCAACCATTCATTAGAAAATCTTTTCTTTATTTCGAAAAACTTGATGTAAAAGTTCAAAATAACATGTTATGATTATTTGTGAAACAATAAAGTTTTTTGTGTTTTTGTAATTCAATTTTTAACATTTTATTGTGTAAAACGAATTGGATATTCTTTTCAAATTTAATAATTTTAAAATATTAAAAATATTAAAATATTTTACAAATAATTTTTTTTACAAAACTACATCATTTTTGCTATATGTTTTCTCATTTTTAGCACTGTACACTAATTTAACAAGAAATAGATTAAATAATAGATATGTATATGAATATAATGTAGATGAATATAAATAAAGAATTAAAAAAACTTTAAAGTATCTCATGAATGGTAATTAAAAACATCGGAGGAAACCCCTCCTCTTTCATTATTGTTATATAAAAATGTAATCAGTTATATAAATTGTTGTCAGACTAAAATTTTTACATTTTAAAAATAGAATCATTTTTAATCTGTGTTACCGGAAAATAATATATAATATAAAGGTAATAAGTAAAATAAATATATAAATAAATCGATATATTAAAATGAATAAAATGAATATTTTTAACTACAATTTGTGCGTCGTTCTAATATAAGTATTTAGCGTTTTTTGCATTGATTTAGTTGTATAAATATCCAAGATAAAAACAAATATTTCATTAGAAATCTCCATTTTTTAATATTGTTAATTATAGGCTTTATAAATTATTCAAATTAGTAATAAGAAAGATGGTACAATTACTTTTAATACCTGTCACACATTAAAATAAGCACTTGTTATTTGTTTAAACAAATCACCTAATTATACGTCCTTTAAAAAATTAACAATTACTTCAAGTATTTCATTTATAAAATAGACAACTCCTTTTAGTTCCGTCCCAAAAATGCTGAATAATATGTGAACCATCGTATTGAAATATAATATCTAAAAAAATTATTTGCAATAGCTTAGTCAGTATTTTTAAAGATCGTCTTAGTAGAAATTTTACTTTACACGTTTCAATTGGGTCATATATCAAATAAAGAAATAAAAACACGCAAATAACAAGGTTACATAATTTGTCGTCAGGCATCATGTCATAATTTGGAAAAAGCGTATAAATCTTCAGTTAGCTTACTTTAAAATCCATTTCATTTGAATTATTTCCTTTTTGTTCATAAAAAATTATTATCTTTCAGAGTCAGTGGCGCTCCAATTAGAGAGTACTGCACTAATTGTTGATTGAGAAAGCAAGACAAGTTGAGGTATGCGTAGATATGTAAATAAAGTGAACATAATATGATTGCAGTGAAGTATTGAGGTCCGTTAAATTAAAGTGCTGTACATACTATAAGCTACACACGAGACTACTGATAATAATTCGCCATTTATGTGGTGTATATAGAGGTGGTATATTAATAGCACAAGTATACTACATAAATAATTATAATGCCATTATAGTTGAGTTCTAACAACACTATAACAAGTTCTTCTTGCAACATATAGATTGAGACAACTCATTGCGATAAAGGGTTTGTAGTAAACCAGAGAGAAGAGTGTGTATAGATTGCCTCAGCTAGAACAGGATCATTCGGTATATAGGTGCACCGGCCAATTCTGCTATTGCTTATGATATTATGTATACCTACCATATTATGTGTGCTCGGTGAAAATGCACTGTGGTGCGGCATAATCAATATTGATTTTTAATTAATCTATTTGTTATTTATTCAGGGGTCAATTTATGTTTCCAGGAAAAATCGATACAATATTATCAATAAATTAATAAATCGATTTTTATCTGCGTCGCATTCACAAATTTCAGAATTATATATAGATCAAATATTATTGTATTGTATATATAAATATATATTTTTAAATAGACATATTTTTATTATTTTGAAATATATTTTGCTTGCTTATGTTTTCAACAAGAAGGAAATTTCAAAAGACAGAACATTTCAGTAGAATCAAAAATGAGATATAAAAGTTATATTTTTTTATACTATCGTTGAAAAAAATAATTTTTCTATTCCTTAGATAAAATAAATAAAAAAATACAAAATGAAAGCTGTAGGACAATTCTAAATAAATTATTTAATTTAATTAATCTGTAGAAAGAACCAAGGAAATATAATGATGTCATTATTTAATTGAATATTGCATTCCCTTTATTTAGCTTTTTGTTAGTGATTTAATTATATTTATCGAGAAAATCATATTAGGTTTAATTGATTCAATGTACATATTTAAAACGAATATGTAATTTTTATTATTTTAAAATATCTCTTATTAAATTTTACTTTGACTTCAGAAATAATATTGAATTTTTTAACATTAAAAATATTGCTTAAAAATATTTCACGTTAAAAAACTGTCAATTTGTAATTTGGAATAATTTGAAAATAATTAGATAAATCAATTTTTTAACTGCATCTATTTTTTTTAGTTAATGATTCTATTTTATATAAATTAGAACGTAATTAAAACGTAAGACATGTAATAAATGTCAAATTTGACAAAAAACGAAAACTCATTTGTATGAACACATTCAAATTAAATAATTATAAAATTAAAAGATTACGAACTATTAATGTTATTTTATAGTTTCAATCGTACTCTGTTAACCGAAAACCGCAGATAATCTATTGTATATATATAATATATGTTACATAATCATTATTTTGCAACTTATAAAAATTATTAAGAAAAGTTCAGAAAAGTTTAATGATAACAATAAATTAAACAAGTAAAACAATATTAACTTAATAAAATATTTAAAAATGGTAATGTTTATGAATTGAATATATTATGATCATCTAAATGATTTTTAACTGCACTCAATAGTTTATACAATAATAAATATAATCGCAACATTACAATCAATATAATAAAGTAGTATTAGAATTTATGTATCTAAAATGTTATGAATTAATATGCTGAATGCATGAATTATCTATACTAGCAAAAGTTAAATTATTGTTATATATATTTCTACATTTAATGCAACAACATTTTTTTATTTTGCAATTTTCTGTGTTAATATTAAAAACAAAATCTTCATTGATATAATTTGAGTATTGTCTGGATGAAAAGTTGTAATTGTAAATGTATTCTTTCACGCTCTTTACTGTAGTTGACTGTTTTTAAAATGTAAAAAAATGTTGTATATTACAGATGAAAACTGATATTTAAAACAATGATCAATTAAAAGATTATTTCCATGTAATGTGATCATTTCACTTTATACACATGCATAATAAAAACACGCTTTCTTTCTTCTTATCTTTGGGCAAATAACATAAATATGAGTAAAACAGTTTAAATGAATTTATATATATATGTATATACAGTGGCGATTTCACTTCATACAAGTCAGATTTAACAGTAACACTTCTAAAGAAAGTACAGTATATTATAATATCTTTTTCAAAGCGAACATTACTAGCGATACATTTTTTGTCTGAACTACAAAAGACAAGATTTTCAAACAACAAGTTGATTAAGAAGTTTACATGATTATTGTTGTTTAATACTAAAAATTAGTATATTGTAGTAGTATAATAAAATATATTTATAACTAATCCAAATATTCTACTTAATCTGTACTGCAACATTATTTAAGAAATTAATAAAACAAATACTTTCGTCAATTTTCAACGTATTGAAACTATTTATATCCACAATATCTTTAACTTATTTAGAAATAGCTCGAAAAGAAATACTGATTGTTTCAAATAGATTAGAAAATTTACATCAAAATATAACATAACATGACATATTTATAATCAAAGAGGGGAATATAAAAACATTCATTCACTTAACACCACTTACAAAAATGCGTGTAACATAACGGAATCGAAGAAAAAAAATATAACTATATTTTATTAATTAAATATTTAAGGTTGACTATTTTAAATACATTCTACGTGCAAACAAACTAAATACGAATACAATACTTGTATACAAGGCTTCAATATTGTGAAAATGAGAATTAACAGCTACCCTAATTTAGAAGTTATGAGAAAATCTTAATTCCACATTGTTTAAAATACGTGTCAAGAACATGGCTAATCACTTTTACCGTGTGAGGACAAATATGGTAATTTAACTGTTCGATTTAAGTTACTTTTTTAACTGGGACATATCGCGACTAGAGGGCTAAATAATAAATATAGAAAATGATGACGATTTTAAAATAACAATCGAAAAAGAAGACGTACACAAAGCCTTAGTTAATCTAAATGATACCAAAGCAGCAGATCCTAATAAAATCCCCATAAAAATATATCGATTATGTGCAGATTTAATTATAAATTCTTTGACGCATCTCTTCAATATGATCGTCATAATTAGGAATTTTCCTACTCTTTGGAAAACCAGTCTTGTTATACCGATACCCAAAAAACAGAATCCTGATTTAGAAGACTTAAGACCAATATCTTTACTTGATATCTGTTCAAAAATTTTTGAAAAAATTATATACCACAAACTGAAAGCTATCTTTATTAGCAATTATGGTCCTAACCAATACGGTTTTAGAGAAAAATCTTCAACAACATCCGCTTTATTACATGTACAAGATATGACATCAAAAAATCTGCATAACCGGGAATTTCAGGCCGTATCTATAATAGCTTTTCATTTAAAAGCAAAGCCTTTGATATGATACCGCATCAAAAACTTGTTTTATCCCTTTTAAAGACTAACATACCACGAGGAATTA
>JAUZND010025739.1:0-24149 GCA_034780555.1 Coelogynopora nodosa
GCGTATTCTATTAGGGGGGAGTGGCAAAAGCGTACAGCTGCGTACATAGGGAGGGAGGGGGGTCGAAATTGGCATAATGACGGCGTACGTACTTTATGGATAGTCCCTTTTGATAATTAATGAATTATCATTAATGTATTTTGATTAATAATTCATTGATTTTTTTATTATTCAATGCGGTTCTTACTGATTAATATGCTTATATAATATTTTATACTTTTAAGTAACAATTTTATTAATCTTACAATAATAATATAAACAGTTGCATTCATGTAACGATAAACATAATATGTATAATATAACCTTTTCTAACTAGAATTTTTGATTCGTAATATTTTATGTTTAACATAAACTAAAAACCGTAATAGTAAAACAAAGAATTAGAAATGTATGTCCTAATCACTACTAATCAACTAATTAAGTAGCATAATCACACATAATAACTAATAACATAAACCTATATTAACTAAATAAAATATGTCATAATGTTCTTACCTGGATTACACAAATAAGAAGACGTGTACTGATTACTAGGATTACCGAAACCATAAGGAGACACTTGGCAGGAATGAAAACTCTCCAGGGGTTGTTTGAACGGGTGTAGTCGTGAGGCGGTTAAATTAGGCGGTGATACAAATGAACTTCCAGGAAAACTGATATTTTGATGTTGATTAAAAGCAGCAGTATTTAAATTAATTTTGCTGAATGATTGACAGGAAGTTGATGTGGTCTGTATCTAAATAAAACAATTAAACTAATTATATAGGGAAAACACAATTCGTCTAAAATAGTAATTTTAAAAAATTCCGTTATGATATTTCTGAAGTTAGTAAAGAATATTTCGATTTAACAGATTAATAAAAAATTTAATATTATTAAATATTATGTAAATTAAATTATTTTTAATTTAGTTAATAAAGTCAATCAATATTTGTTTTGTGGGCGTGATTAAATATCAGTATAGAACATAATTATAAAAGTGAAGTTTACATCAAAACACATCCAACAATAAACATAAACAAGCAAAAATGTGGTTATTTATTAACATAAATTATTATACATCTATTATTTTAGGCTAACATTTTACACGATATAACTAAATCATTTTTCATTTTTTATTAACGACTACCTTTTGAATAATTTAAAAATGAACAACAAAAAATATCAGTTTTTATCTTCAGCTTTTTTCATTAAACAGTTTTATAATTTACAACAGTTTTTTTTTAATATTAATTATTTATACTATTTGTGTAGTTTTACAATAAAAGTAAACCATAGATATATGTGTTGTAGTTCATATTATTATCAATGCTAATCGTATTAACACTGCAGTTTTATTTAATTTTTTTATATTTAATATAACGACTAACATATTGTAAAAAAAATCTAAAAATAATAGTGAAACATCCTCATGTATTTTAAAAATATATAATAATTGAATCTAACTTAAAAATTATGCAAATAAAAGTTGACATCGTGTGTATAGTCATTCAGAAACTGTCAATAACCGCGATTAAATTGTTGAACATTTTATTCAAACTTATTGATATATCAGACAAATGAGTTTAAACAATAAATAATTAGTCTGTTTAAAATTACCTATTATTTTAAAAACAATAATATTATCAAATAAGGAGGAAGGGGACTTAATATATAAAATACGAAAAAACAAACCTGCGAGTTCAGAGAATTTTCAATTCCTATAGGCAGCATATTTTGGTGTTGTTGATAAAATGCAGAACTGTTGCAGTTGACGGGATCAGTTTGTTCAGAATTTATCTGATTATAATGTGGAATATTGGGCTGATAAGGAGCAGAATTGAACTCGTTAAAAGGGAAACCGTAATTGTGCGGGTTTACGGTCGTGGTCCTATTCCATGTATCCATTCTGCATATAGTATAATATATATATACAAATTAGTATATATACTATAATAATAATATACATTCTAAATTAGTAAACAGTTCGAATAAAATCGTAAAGCACCCCGTGAATAGACTTCTCGATTTGGTAAATATATATGTATATAGTTCAAACAATAAATTATCAAAATATAGCATGCCTAAAATACGTAACACATTGTAAGTTCATTATCCAAGTTTTTTTCTCTCCAGTTTCTAATAGCAAAAATGATGTTTTAAACTAATTATTTTAAAGGAATTCATTTTTTCAGTTCTCAAAATTTAAGATATTTTTTAATATAACGCAATGTATTCTGCATTAAGACAACGCATTTCGATTATAACATACGATGCATATTTAACTTGAAATAAACGCAAGTTTAACTAATAATTAAATAAATTATTTATTTATTTATTAAAAAAACTCATCAAACTAACACTGAATTTAATATAAATAATGCGGAATCAGTGTCTATATAATTTACGTTTTATATATACATATAGCAAAGGTTTTCTATAAGCAAAGAATAATAAATAGATATAATTTATTATATTCTACATAAACTTTTATATTAATTTTTTTAATTAAAATAATTTTCATATAAAGAATATAAAAAAATAATTTCATTAAAATTGTATTTACCATGAATGATTATTTCTCTCAATTTTAAAGGTTCGTTGTCTCAGTGCACTTTATAAAAGCGTTTTAAATATATATAATATATCTATTGATTTCAATTGATGATTGTAATTTTATTAAGGTGTTAAATTGAATACTTAAAAACAAATAATAATAATATCACAGTTATAATAAAATTTATGCCATTATTTGTCTCTAATAGCAACACGGATTACAAGAGGACCTCAAATTCATAAAATTATAATAGATAGTTAATTGACTTTGTAAACACAGTGGATGTTAATGTTAAAAACCATGACTATTTATATATATAGATTAAATCTATTATATGTACAATAATTATCATGAGTTACAATAAACATATTACATGTTTTATGTATGTATCAATTTTAAACATTTTAATGCATTGAAAATACAGGATTCGGTTTTCATTTGGTATATAATTGAGTATTACCATTATTTACTATTAAAGCATCATCCCGTATACGCCACATATTATTGCATACGAAAAATTACGACTTATTTTTACAACACAATATACTTTTACAAAAATATTACATTAAAATTTTCTACGACATATTAAATGTTACATTATTCAACCATCTATTTATTAATAGTAGAAATTGTTTTATAAGACCTCCAAGGAGAAGTGTATATAATCAATACCCAGATTTTTAACATTCAACTGTGAAAATGTTATTGAATAGAATTCATTGCAATTTTATATAATCTATTGAACCGTGTGATGTAAAAATAAGAAAACATAGAAAGCCCGACGGATTACAACATTCTATATTCCTTCATTTTTTCGTTGAGGGCAAAAAATAACCTGATTAAAAACAATATAATACAAAAATTAGCGTCACGGACTAAAATTGTCTTACCGTATATTGTAATATCCCAAAGATTCAACGGTTGCTGCTACGCGAAATAAATGGTCTCCCTTCAGAAGTCAAATCGTAATATGCCGCTCCCGTTAAGCAGGCAGGCGCGATATATAACAGTTTTCAAAAGTATTATTACGCAATAGGCTGTGGTGTAACTGTATTATGTTGAGGCGGTAAACTTAATGGTCAAAGTAAAGCCCTAAGGCACTCAGGATTCTCCAATTGCAAAATGCTTCTGTTGACATAATCGAATGCACAGTTGTAAATATTTCTGTTAAATTAATGGATAAGTAAATAGGAACATACTTTACAATAAGTGGGAAAATATAGACTTAAATACTTCGAATAAAGCGGCCTTCTTTGATAAAAAAATATTTATTGGTAGTATCTAATACAATATATAATGAGTATTGTTTGCTATGTAGATTATTCAAATATTTTACTACTTATACTTCTGATTTCGTTATGTACTAAAGATACTCATTATTTATATGGGAAAGTTGTATGTATTAATTTTAAACAATTCTATGTATAAAACAAAATTTTAAAAATTGATGAACGAATCACAAAACTTAATTTAAAATAATAAGATCTTAAGAATAAGGAAATAATCATTTGGAATAGTAAATGATCACATTTTATTCAGTTCCTCAACAGCACTACAAACAAATCAAAATAAGGAAATAAATAACAAAATAAATTCAAAAAATATATTAAAAGTGCACGTTTATTTTATTAATCAGTGTTAAAAACTAATTCATTTTTATTAAAGCTTTCCGTTAAACACTATTTAATAAATTAATTACAGTTGAATTATAGTTGAAACTATGCATATAGGTACATTTCATGTGAAAGTTTTATAATTAGGGTTTTTGAAAAAGTATAATAATATATATATGATAAACGACTAACGGAATAATATATGACTATAACGACGAGGAAATTTTTTTACGAAATGCACTGAATAATTCAGAGAAGTCTGAACATTTTAAATAGAATAAATTAATTCACGGATTTTTTTATTAAAATGTTAGTTTGACTCTTTTTATGCAACATTTTTTTTAATTCACAGTATTAAGTAATGATTTAATAAAAAGATAGATATAAATTAGCAGATTACAAAGTGTATTTATTATTCTATTATAGCATAGTATTCGCTATATTTATTACAAAATCAGGTTTAAATATATAAAAATATTTTTGTAAAAACACCATGAATGTATGCAAAAGTATGAATGTATACCACAATAAAATTTTAAGTTTATTACAATTAATACTTATTGACTTTATGTGGTTATTAATTTTATTGTGGTTTTTCTTTTGCATTCCTCACAGTGACCATTACTTGTCTTTATTTATCACGATGAATGTATCTATAAATATTTTAAATTATATTAGGCATGCTATAAGTATATCAATACATATCATTTGTATTAGCTATAATGTATATGCTACTTGTTAACTTGCTATATAACAATGGATAACAAACGTATATTAAAAATTAATGATACACAGGAAAAATCAGTAAAAAAATTCTAATTAAAACTGCACCTACAATATATACATATACAATTAAACATCCGTATATAACAGATCAATATAAACAAAACGTTTTCCAGGCATTTAATATCCTTTTGAAACAAAAGAAAAGTAAAAACAATAAGAACGCGGCGCTTTATAACTTTTTTGTATTAGTGGTATTAAATAAAACATTAAAATATACTGAAAAGCATAGACATATAAGAACCTGACTAATATTAAAAAGCCGAATTATGAGCTTATATGAATTAAAATGTAAAACAAACATGAAGGAATAAAATATATATTTATAGAATAAATTCTTACCTTTTCATATTCAACGTCTATATTTAAAATTCTTTAATTTGTTATTTACATTAATAAAATGAGACAATAAGCAAACAAAAAATAAATCAACTTATTAGCCAATATCAAAAGTTGTCGTTCAAAATTACATAAAAATTAATATTGTTCTGATAATACTGTCGTTTGTTGATATTAAGGGTACTGCTTGGCGCAGCTATAGAAATGCAACGAATACGAGAATATCAGCTATATGAAACACCTGTTTTTCATCAAATTACTTTGTTAAAAATAATTATTTTAATTTTAATAATAGACATACCTAGCTTAGTCTAAAGATGTCCGTATATATAATATATATATATATATATATATATATATATATATATATACTGTATGTCAAGCATTTATTCATTTGTGTAAATGTTTTAGGACGATTACATTTCAAATTTAAAAGTAATTATAAATAAATTATAAAAAGCTTTAATAAATATAATGTCTTTTTGGTTTTAAGGATATGGTTTATTAAAGAAGAAAATTTGTTATGTTGAAAAGTTACATGTCGTAATTAGACATTCATCGAAAAATAACGGATTGGATGATGGTGTTACGAAATTGAGTTTAATTTATATAAGCTCTCAACACAATTGTTAAGAAATTATATGTTAACCTTGTCTATTTGTTCAGTTATGTAATTGGTAAGTTTTTTAGAACATATACTATAAAACATTTCCTTTCAAAAAATTCAATCAAAACTAAAAATAGAGATTTGAAATATATAAAACGCGACCATATAATATGTTATAGACCCTTTATAAACCTATGATTTGGTTTATACACGAATAAATTGTATTGTTTAAAATATAATATCATATTGTTATCTTCAATTGAAAATGTCATGTTATAACAATCTAACATTTAAGTAAGATGAGTCAAAATTGTCTCCAAATATGCGCATTTTGTAATTTATATGACTCATTATAACAATCAAAATTCACAGAAAAAACTATTAGAAATTTTGTTTGTAGATTTTCTTTGAAAATGATGAAATTCATTTATATAAATATACATCTACGTATAACTATATTTGACACTGAATAAAAGCCACGGATTTATTTTATAAATCTTTTCTACTATACATATATAATGTATTTGTTTCTGCTATGCTGAAACATAATATAATGAATAATTATTTATAAAAAAATTAATATATAATACATTTCGAATTGATTTCTTTCATTCATAGTAAAACAATATTTAATATATATCATATATCACATATTATAAGTCAGGGACATCACGGTCAATATATTCCAAACGCAACTGATTGTATGGGTTGTGTCCTTTTCATTAAAAACTTATCTATATAAAAAATATATATATATCTACCTCATATATTACGACGCTTCTGCGTCAGAAGCAATTTAAAGGGGTCCAAAAAGGCTTAAAAGAGCTTTAAAAAGCCCAAAAGGGGCACTATATCAATTTAATAGTATAAGAAAGAAAGAAAAGAAAAAATATATATATATATATTTATTGAAGAATCTGAATAGACTTGATTAGAAAATATTATTAAAAATATCTTTGTAATAGTCACATATTAATATTATAAGATGATAATCATATGTATAGTACTCATGTAGTTGATCGAGGTGACACATTTGCAAAAATATTCTAAGCTCAAGTCGTGATGAGCATTCATTTTCAATCTTATTTTCATGAATAAAGCCCTATAATAGGCTGCGATATAACTGATACATGCGATAAGATGTACAGATAATACTTTCTATTCAATAGTTAACAATTTACACTAATACAACACAGAATAACAGTGATATTAGCATAAATAACATGTGCGAAAAATCTGGATACATTATATAATTAGAAAATTTTTACTATTTTAAAATATATTGTTTCAAAATAATAATATGTATTTTTTATATCATACAAAAGCAAAAGAAATTTTTTGGTACCCATTTATGTGGTATTGGATGTGGCTCTTTAAAATTGCTTCAGACGCTCTGAATGTATATATACATATATGTACATATACATATAGATAGATCACATTTATTATATGCACGACTGAAAGCATCTATATAGAATAATTTCTGACACAAGTTACTAATACAACTAAATGGCATTATAACGTCAACTAGCAGTGTAATTGATGTAACTCAATGTAAAATATGCGTGATTGAGAATCTTTGAGCTATATGAGCAGTACACTCATTATGGGTTACGGGGTGGGTCAATGTGCTAATTTTAACACGTTTATATTACTTATGAGTGTCACTTCAACGAAATGAGCGCACAATTAAAAGCTATAGGTTATAATGTCTACATATATTCATGTTTATGGAATAAAAATGTTCATGGAATAAAAAAAAATCATTTATATAGATTGCCTAAAGTACCCTCTGTTTATGTTTTCTACATATAATGTTTTGGAATTTATCCCAAAAATTAATTGCTTAATATACATTTTCCACATATGAATTATGCTAACAGATTTCAGAAATGAATACCTTCTGATATATTTTCAAATTGAAAACAGTTTTTAGTCATCATATTAGTATAAAAACGTCGATTTTTTAAATCACATATAGACACTTAACGAAAGATTAAACGATCACAGTTCTCTATTGAACGTTTACTATTTTAAAATATATTCTATATATTAAATGGAACTTTTTAAAGTTTGCAGCAATATTCATTATAATAAGTAATCGCAAATTTAGAAAAAAAGGCCAAAATGAAATATCAAAATTTTATCAAAATTAAAAATATATAGTATATTAGGTTTGCAAAGTAACTATTTATAAAAATTAATTAAAAATATATTTGTTCAATCAATATAACATATTTAATTAAAATATTATTTAAACTAATATTAAAATTTATAAGTAAATTAGGCTGTGAACTTTAAATAAAATCAATTAAATAAGATAAGGGCTCATATAACACGCTAGACGCGGTAGTTGACAGGCGAGCGTGTGGCCTAGTGCTAGCTCATGTGGGTTCGCTCATAGATCTTTGGGTTGCATGTTCGATTTGTATTCTGTATTGTTGAGAGGCAAATATTCTGAAACCGATGTGCAAATGAATTAAGTTGTCGTTTACTGTGTTAATCAAAATTCATCTATAAACCATATTATTTTTTTAATTATTTGTTTAAATATGTTTAGATTATTTTCTCAAAATTAAACGGCTTTATTTTTCAACTTTAGAATTGTTACCATTATATGTTAAAAGCTTTTATTAAAAACTTAATTTATTTAAATATGTTTAATAATATATATAATTATTAAGATCTGCACACTATAATACAATCCACACTATGAAATATAGGAACATTAAAATGTCATATCGTCTTAAATATAGCACCATCCATCATTAAATGGAATATTAACTTTATTTTGATTTATGAAACAAATGAGTAGTGATTCTTTTATTTATTGTATGTACTCAACGTCTTTGTACTCAATTTATTGCAGTTTTCATTCTTGTTTATACGTTATACTAGAATGTACGTGGCATTATTGATGGATAGATCAGAATGAAACTTACTAATATCACACTACAGCTGTTCATTCGTATATTAAAAATTACTGCATAGCTATCATTATAATTTTATTATCCTACATATAAACCCTTCATAAGTTGCATCTATAGTTTATAATAAATATGTTATCTATACAAAAGAATAACTCTTAAAATTACATTATCAATTATGCTGAAGAATATATTCTGGAATAGTTATAGAAAAATAATTCTAAACAAAAAGGACGATTGTTGTGTATGTTTTGAAACCGAATTATATATGTCAGTTAACAGTAAAGCGTTTTTTTATTTTAACCTAATAATTCGGAAAGATGTCACGCTATATATAGAGAACCAGAACAAATAAGGTAACAACCCATAAATAATGTTATGTTAATAAATTATTTAAAGTTGATAACACATACGATTTAATATTTAATTATTTTATAAATTTCTATTTTTAATTTTACTCTATGTCGTATAATTAGTTAGCATTATCAAGATATGATATCAATGCAGAATAGTAAACCGTAATAAGCTAGCGTTTAAATGTTTTAATAAATATTTGCTATATTTAATTTCATTACTTTACAGATTTTAAATTAATTATCAATTTTTTTGGATTTCTAAAATGCATCATTTTTATTCGTAATAAAATATACAATATAGGCTCAAACTCTTCCGGTACTACTTGTATACTAACAATTATCCGATATTATTTTAAAATATAAAAGCAAATTAGAGGCTGTGCAAGATAACATAACATTAAAAACTGTCTCTCACCCTTTTGAGTATAAAGCGTATATTTATTTTCAAAAAATCTAAATTATTAATGCACATATTATATTTTAACATGCATTATGTCGATTCAATTTTCGCATTATATGGGCATATCTAAACCAATACATAAAAACAACTTGATAATGTATACAACGCCTGATGTTTTATAATACTCAGTACACAATTAGGAAATTGTACTCAATCAATATATATATATATATATATGAATAATCTGCTTTCCACTTGTAGTAATTATTGCTCATTAACGGCAAAGTCTGATTTACTTGATTTGATAACGCAAGTCATTATACTCATTTGGAATGCAGCGTAAGGACGTACTTGCCTTCTAAAGTTAATTAAATAATCTCACAATCATCATTGTGCTCAAAACTGATTCTATTTGCTTTCGCTAGTGCATAATTCAGACTCCGCAATGAAAGGAAACGCGTCTGAAAGGGGGCGATCGTTTTCTCAATCAATTATATTAGTCAAAATGTTGACATTATTCACATTGAGTATAAAATCTACCTTCTGGAATTTATACCGGCAGTATATACGTACAGTCGTGTAGAGGTGGAAATATCAACGTTGAAAGATGAGCGTTCCGGTGACTTTAATTTTAAGTTTTATGTTGTCTGCAACCTATGGCAACGGTGAGTTGTGCACCTTAATTTTACAGTTCTACATATGTATATACGGTTCTATATATATATATACGGTTTTCTTAAGAGAACACAAAATTACTAAAAGGTACCGATCTATGCAATTGAAAAAATGATCAACTTCGGTAGAATCATGGAGAATATTTAATACATAAAATAAATAGTTCAATTAAAAATATTAAAAAATCCGAAAACGGTTTCCCAAATTTGTATAAAACGATTTGCATTTATTTTTATGAAATGTTGTACAATATCTCATCAGCATGGTTTTATTGGAAGATGACAACACTAAAAAATATATTATTTTTAATATTATAGTAGTTTAACGTTTTATCTATATTATTAAATAAAAAATAAAAAATAGCAATAGACAAATGTATACTATATTTATATTTCTATTCACTAAATAGCTTAACATCTAACTATAACGTGAAATATTTTCTGTTTAAATAATACACAAGGAATTTCGGATGTTTTTTGAAAAGAAAACCGTTTTTTAAAAACATGATTTATGAAAAAATATTATTAGAAGAATAAATGTATATATAAATAAATTAATACAATCATTAAAATACTATTAAACAATATTTAAATAAATATTTTTAACCATATTTTCAATAAGATATTATTAATTGATTAGTATTAGTTTTGTATTAGTTTTGAAAATTATGATAATCAAATTTAGTGTAAAAAACTCTTTTTATCAACTATTATGTCTTAAAAACATACATCACTCGAAAATTACACGAAAACACTTCTAAATAAATTAGAATTGGTAATTGAATATACTGTAAATGATAATTGGTAATTTAGTGATTTGAAATGGTAGTTTGATAATAATATACGGCAATGCATTTTGAAATTATCAAATAAATATTTCACAACATCGAAATTATTTTAGAAAAAAGGTCCAATTTTGACGTCCAGCAATTGTATTTATCGATTTAATTTTTTGTTCTCGATATCTAAATTGTGTGAAACTTTCAGCTCAATCGGATTAATTGTTCGAAATTGTTAAAAAAAAACGAAATAAAATGTTTGCTAATTTTATAATTAATGGTACTAAAACATGGAGTTTCTAAATTATAATTAGCAGTATAATATAATTTGCAATATTTTATTATTGAATATATTTTGAAAAGAAAGGAGCATATATCGAAAAACTTTGATCCAACACCGCAAAGCTAATCCATTATTGTAATTTTTACACTTTTTAAAATATTTATTTTTAGAATATAAAAATATAAAGTCATTACATTAAGCACAACACAAATATATATAAAATAAAATCAGTTCAGTCATATTAATGGGTGATTTGATTAAATTTGTCCTGATATGAATGAGTTCGTTGGTTTCATGCTTTTTATTACTAATTATTATGGCGTCATATCTATCATTTTATTTTCATGTAAAGTATGTTTGCATTTTTGTTAAATTTTTAGTATTTAGTATTAATCGACTTTGATTGTTGCTTTTTATTCAAGCGGATAACAGATGCATCACCATGGTTCCTGAAAAAACACTCAATGCACCTTTAACAGGTATCCCTTTAATAACTATCGCTTTTAATCCGGAAATATACAATGCCAGTGGTACAATGAAAAGTAAGTAGGCCCTTGATCCTTTTAAACCTGATTGAATAAACAAATATTACACAATGAGTTTTTTTAACTGCTAATTTTTTAATTACTGATACAAATATTTGGTTTAACTTTTTTAAATAACAATATTTGTGTTAAGACGCAGTATTATCCAGTGCTCACAAGTATAAAGTAAAAAAGGGACAATACAATAAACCTTTCAAATATACTTCTGAAGCATATTCATCGGCGGGAAGATCTGGACAACGCTGTTTCCTCGACACTCCACACCAACCAAAAGTACTTTACAAGACCCGCTAGTTACTTCATATAAAATCTGATTTGCATAAAACAGTTAAAATCAAAATCCATTGATTCAAAATAACCTAATTATATATATATATATATATATATATATTGTAATTTATAGTATTTTATAATATTAATTTATAATTATTATAATATATAAAAACTCTAAAAACCTTATATAATCTTATTAGTTTAGTTATGTTTGAATTTAACCGCTATTTGTTTGCAAAACTGGTTATTTTGTATCAATGGATTTTGATCTTAACTAGTTTATACAGATTGGATCTTATATGGAGTACCTTGCGGACCATGTAAAGTAAGCCTACTATTGAATTCAGGCATAGTTCGTTGGTGTGGGGTGTGGTTTGCTGATGAGTCCGAAACAGCACTGTCCAGATCACTTTGCCTACTTCAGAAGTATATTAGAAAGGTTTCATTTATGGTGACCTTTTCTTTTCTAGTATTCTATATTATACGGTGTTGTTCTATTTTTCTTCTTATATTAATCCTTTTTTCCGGCTAAATCGCATTATTCATTAACTTTTTTCAATGTTGCAATGCTTGATATATTTGTTTTTAACAATTTCTTATCAAATCAAATAGTTTTCATTTTTTATTTAGTTATAATATGTTATAATTACCTTAATTATTTGAATATCATCAAAAATTTTGCGTAAGTTTTTATTATCTTTTATAGGACACAAATGTATCCAAATAGTTTATTCAAATCATCAAAATGTGATGATGGCTAAAATGAGACGTTTATAATTAAATTAATTATTTTCGCCATTAAAAATGATTACCGAAACAGGATATATACTTACATTGTCAATATGTGGACACCTTCAAAACCAATAATATTTTCTATTTAAAGTTTAAAGTCATGGGATTCGTTTAGGTTATTTTTACACTCACCTAATAGTATATCCCCTTTTAACTAAAATAAATACACCACCTGCAATTACCTGAATCTTTGTACTGCACCATCTAAAACATTTTTTGGGAGGTTTCTCTAAGATACTGAATTTGGTTCTAAAATGAACTTATTTTTTTGTCTAATAAGATTCAACAACAGCTTTTACGCTCATCCACAATTGTTTAGGTTTCTAAGTTATCATTTTATATAATCACATAAGCTTTACAAAATTTATCAATTCTTATATTTAGTTATCGTGAAGTCCACGACTCCATTTTATGGACTGATAATGGGAGTAAATCCCAAAGAAGGAGTGAAAGAACAACTTGTAGGAAAGTTTTCCTCTCCCACAAATACAAATGACGTACAGAAAGTTTCATTCTACCCTAATAAAGAGGTTTGTTACAATTTGATTACTTGATTACTTTTTACTACTTGATTTTTTTCGCTACTGTGTAAATCTGATTTTTCTTAATCGTGGTAAAGTTTTTGTGCGAAAAATAATCTGATCGCTAAAATTCTAATACAATCTGATCAAAAAATATAAAATAAAAAGATAACAACAAATTTTAGTGTGTTCTTTTAGTTACCTCATCCCTTGTCAATCTCTAACCTTGACGTTTTATAATTTAGGCGACAAAATAATAGCTGGTTAAAATTATTTAAATGATGCAAGAAACTACTAAATACAAAACGATGCGAGCGGTTTACGGTTTGTCACCCTAACAATTACAACTATTAAATAATGTCTATTTAGCTTTAATTATTGACAACAAATCAATTATTCATTTTATTTATATAAGTCTAAAGGAAATCGTGACAAATGCATATACATACTAAGAACCAGCCGCGCACACAAGGGGGGGTCGTACAGGTCATACGACACCCCTTTGAAAATATGACTCCCCTATAGGACAAGGAGGAAACGTCCTCAGAAATGACAGTATCCTCTCATATATACTATGTAACATAACCTTATTGGAACATGTGCATTTATATTTGTGGAATACTGATGATAGAACCGAATACTCCTAACAAACAATTTTACAAATATATTCTGTTTGCAAAATATGCTTCCTTTTCGATTTTTCAGATTTGTTTCGATTTTTTATCCTAAGCTTTGTTATAGACGAAAATAATTCAATTAGGAGGTATTAACATTCAAAGTTTAACGTTTGTTTTAGTGACATCAAGTAACATTTGATTTATTGTAAAGTAAGATCTCTAAGTTTTGAAGACATATCATTTTATCAATTACACTTATACACTAAATTACACTTAATTTCAATTATACTTACACTTTTCAAAATTATTTATTATTTCAATAGTTGTGGTGCACCTACAAACCCAGAGATATTACAATCGATAGATCAAAAGTTTTGGAAATGTTTGCATAATTGTTTTCAAAAATATGATTAAAAAATATATTCTGTACTTTGGCGCCCCAATTATTTTCCACGACACCTCCATTGAAAATTCCTGGATGCGCGCCTGAGAACTGTAATAGTTACTTGATTATAACTATTCTAATTGTTAAATATTGGAACAGGAAATCTACCGATGTTGATCACGTTTCTATCCAAATTTCAATTGACCTATCTTTTTTATGGTTAGGCTTATTATATAGGTTAAAATCTCTCTGAGTCAATTATTAATTAACTATTCGCAACAAATGATACACCAATCGATACAACAATCTATACAAAACTAAATAATCAATAACTCAGTTAATATTTAGTTAAAATTATTAATAGAATCTGTTGTGACTTGTTATGATATCTAAAATTGCTTGATATCTTTGATAAATTGCTAAAATTGCTCGATATCTAAACTGGCATTAAAGATGATCACATTTTAAGGGTAGTATTGAAATTATCTATATTTAAATATGGCCTATTATTTATTATACAAGTGCATATTATGAATAGTAGAAGGAAATAATTATATGTGCAAATAAATAATATAATTATTGCAATTATGCTAGAACAAAATTCTCAATACTAGACTACATATCTTTTTAAGAAGTTTGATTTTAGAGTTTCCTTTCGATTTATATAGAAAAAATTATATGTATGTAATGCTTGATTTACATCAATATCATAAACTGTATGTATAAAATTAAGTGCCTAACACATTTTATTAAATGATGAGGGATGGGATGCAAGTTTATGTGAAATATTTCAAAATATTGCGTAAAATCGATTGAATATGTAGAATTAAATATCACTGATTAGGTTAAATAAAACGATGTTAATAAATAAAAGTGAGATAATTACTTCGACATTAAAACTACTATAAACTTTACTTTATTAAAAATGTAATAATCAATCTACGTTTTACGTCATAGTATTATCAAACTTAACCAGGATAAAAATCGACTTTGTGACTTTTCTTATGAAAATAAACATTAAATTAATTAATCGTGCAACACACATTATACCATAGACAATATATATCAGTATATATATATAGTCAATGTTACACCTTTGGAAATGTAATAATCATTATGTTATTCTTTCGGATCAGAAAATAATTATACATGCAAATATAGTTTACTAAATTTATGTAGATTTATGATTATAGACATTTAATATAAATTTCATTACGGAAGTTATATACATGTATATATATATATATTTAACAACATGTCCAAAATTGAATTATAATATTATATATGCGATAATTTCAATCACGGATTAACGACGCCTTCTTGTGCATTTCGTTCCCTCCATGTTCAATTTATCGTTTATTTAATTATTCATCTCTTTATACATATAATCTTTTTGTGATATTTAATTTCTGGCACACTATATTTTAATTAAATTCACAGCATATATGTATTCTTAATTAATTGATTTATAAGTATTTTATTGGGCTCGTTAGTCTAAAAATTTGTGCTGATAAAGCATAAAATAAATTTTTATATAGTGATTGCATCATAAGATAAATTGATTAAATATCCCCTCAATGTACACCGGTTGAAAGGGCCAAAAAAATAGGGTAGTTTCATGGGGCTTGAGCCCTCCACCTAATGTTGCTGGCATCCCTAAATTAAAAGAGTCTCCTTGAACCTGATCCCCACACTTTTAATTTTGAACTTGTTCCGGAACCCTTGAAAGTATAGTTATTTCCGTTTATTTTTACTTTAGTAAATTTTACAGAGTGATTTGCTTATTCATACTTTTAGTTTATTCGTTATTTATTACTATACTAATTCTCTCAGAAACCGTCCGCCAATTTTAAAGTTGTTTGTAGTGTTTTTTACTTTATCTGAAGACAACCAAAATTACATAAAAACTACATATACTACATAGATACGAGATTTGTACAATTTCTGTCTAAATATTTAAACATATACACTGATCTACCTAATGTCAGATTCAATAAAATAAAATATATATATTTAATTGTAGACCGTCTAGACTTCAAAATCTTCGGTATCATGGCATTTTAAAAATCCAACCCCAATAACTTCTATAAGTAATCCAGATATATATCTGTTTTATTTTAGTAGAAAAAAACTTTTTAAAAAATCCGAAATTCTAGTTATAATTGGCAAGGTATAACCTTGATAATGGATCTAGACTCATTAAATTATTAAAATATATGACTCTATATTTATTCATTTGTTACAATAGCCTACAAATTACGATAATATTATTTATTATATTTGATAATTAATTACATCTATATGTCACTTTAGGCAATTAAAAATAATATTCTCCGTAGATCTGAACTTTTTTTAACCTGAAGTTTACCAAGGTTTACAATCTGTATCTGCTCAACGTATGCTTAGTATTTAAAAATAATTTCGTTGACAGTTATACTGGTTAACTGGTAAAATAATTTTACAGTAAGTACTTCAGGGGAGCTGCCAAGTTTTCTTGAATGTTCTGTGAAATAAAATTTAAAAAATTTACAAATTAAATTAATATAACACACTAAAGTCTGCCATCATGCCAAAATTTCCTGAAACCATTAACGATTTTGATATAAAGACTGTCGCCAAAACTTTGAAAATAGTTCAGAAAGATGTAAAAAAATAGCCAGGAAAACCTGGTCATATTGTGAAACTATTTGAGAAAAATCTAGGACAACAAAAATATATGTAACACTTGTGAATATAAATATTTAATAAAACCCACCACATCCTTCCCATTATACTCATGATGGATTTAATATGATATTGGGATACTTGTTAGGATAGGGTGGGTCATTTTCTTTTAATTTATATTGATATTTATGTTAAATTAAATATTTTTATCATTTAAATGTAGGACACTATGTATAGCACATTAGGCTTTAGTTATTTCATTTTTCATTAGAAATTCATAATACTATAAGATCATTTCAAGAGTATGATTTTAAAATATTTAGTATTTTCGGCTAAAAAATAAACGTTTAAATATAATTTTGTCATTAACTAAGGGATATACAGAAAAATGCTTTTTTTTAAGTTAACATTATCAATATTTTATATTAGAGAAAATAAACAAATATAATTTAGAAACCATATAATATATTTCTCAATTATAATTCAGATCATATTTTATTACCTGACAAATAGTATTTATTATAATTGAATCAAAAAATGAAGTTATTATAAACTATGTTTTATTCTCAATTATTTTTTTGTTTTATGTTATATATTATATTTTAATTTTGAAAATATTTATTTTTATAATTGTAACCTGCTTTTTATACTTCTGCACTTTTTTCTACATCTAGGGAGATATCAACTGCATTATTGGAACTTTTACAAATTTAACATCTTTTGAAGTTGATTGGACAGCTCCGGATCAAAATGTTAGCAAAGCTTACGGATATCTTACACTGTTGTAAGTTTTATGTCAAGTAAAAAACTTGTAAATTATAACTCATAATGTTCTCCAATTTGAATTAATCTACTACTTATGAATCAAGTGAATCGACTACATTTCCTGTCACTATTATTGATATGTTGTCATTAACAACTTTATACGTATCTACTGTAGTTTTACCAAGAAACATACCATTATTATCATTATACCATATTATACCAAAAACACTTTATTTGAATCAGTGTCGGAATTAGGAAAGTGGGTATCGTGTGGGTACCCTTTTTTCAAAAAGTACCTATCCAAGTATTAATGGCGCCTATATAACGAGTATTAATGGCGCCTATATTACGAGTATTGATGGCGCCTATATTGCGAGTATTGATGGCGCCTATATTGCGAGTATTGATGGCGCCTATATTGCGAATATTGATGGCGCCTATATTGCGAATATTTATGGCGCCTATATTGCGAGTATTGATGGCACCTATATTGCGAGTATTGATGGCGCCTATATTGCGAGTATTGATGGCGCCTATATTGCGAGTATTGATGACGTCTATTTGTCAATATAAGAATATGATCTATACGTATACTTCAGTGAGATGCTAAACAAACCTAAAAAATATGTGCCTATGAGAAACGCAGAATAAGTGCCTACAAAAAGAAAAGCTTAAAAAATGATATTAAGATAAAACATCTAAAGAATAGCAGAATATGAGTCTCAGATTAGATTCTCAAAATAGGCAGCCACAAGGTGTTCAAAAGAGACGCCTATTCAGATTTAGAAAAGGACATACATGTATGCTTAGAATAAGAGCGTTATAAGGTTTAATTTCTTAACTGAAATCTTTTATTTAATTTTAAATAAACTCTAAACTAGTTACATTTTTAATAAAAAATATACAAACTTCATGAATGAGGTCATATTGTCATTATTTTTTTAATCAAAGCATTTGAGTAATGAGTATAATATTTGTCAAAATCAATAACTATAATATATTAACAGTATGTAGAACTGACAAGCTAAAAAATCGTCGTTGAACTGCTAAAGAAGGTATAAATAAAAGTATACATAAAATTAAGTTGAACATTTCACACATGGATAATGTAAAAGTTAATTAAACATTATGGTCACTGATATTTATGTAAATGACGCATTAAAGTTTAGTTGTCATAAGTTGTAAACATAAAAAAGTTATAGACTAAAAACACAAACGGTATAAAGCAATATTTATAAATTAAATAATAAGATTATAATGTAGTTAGACACTAATTAAAAATGTTAAAGTTATATAATATTGAAATATTTATATTATATTTGTGAGTCATCATGCCAACTTTGGTTGTCGTAGGTTAATACCCTAAAAAGATATACCCAATGAAAATGTTGACGCATTTATGATCAAAAATTATCTCGATCGTAAAAATAATATAAAATTTTTTTTTAATTAGGGGTAGGGGGTAGGGGGGTATTGGGGGTAAGGGGGGTGGCGGGGGTAGGGTGGAGGGGAATGTTCAAGAGGTCGAAGTGGTTCAAGAAGTGGTGAGCCAGAATCGACCAATTCTATACTACTCAGGGAATTAAAGTTTGTGTAGGACAAAATTAATACATCATTGCTGCTGAATGCTACCGACGTGAGCAATTATTTTTATATTCTGAAAATACATCTATTCGATAATTAATATAATACTAATGTCTGTAATTTTACCTCATTTTAACTCTAACTGGCTTTTCACGATAATTTTAACAAAAAACTATTTAAAATATACATAGATAATTTAATTTTAATTTTATAACACCTATTCGATAAAAAAATCTACTTTAAAATTTATTCATATCTACAAAAGCAGCCCTGCTCTGTTAATATTAAATATTACATTTACACAAATAGTAGTTTATTATGTAAATTTACAAAAACGATACTTTAGAAAGTTTAAAATAACTGTGTAAGCACAGACCACAAACTAAGAATAGATAGAATAAAAAATGGAAATATTTTTACAACAGTAATAAATTATATAAACCTAATTATTCTAAATATTACAATTAAAAGTATACAATACATACTATAAATGATTACACTGATTATTACACTTATTATTACACTTATTATTACACTTATTATTAACCAAACAAAAAGGAAATATAGAGAGAACCAACTTTGTTAGAATAAGTGATGAGAGTATTTTTTGACTGACAGATCACTGACGTATCACAACAGATTCTAAAATATAAAAACTATATTTTTTATGTTAATGCTTTTAATTCCCTGCTTATTTTTGTATATACATAATATACGTTAATATGTCTTATTGATTATGTCATACATCTTTTTAATTCCAATGTAGTGCGACCATTGTGATGTCAAAATCATCAGAAGGACAGAAGTACTACTATCGAATCCCGAAAGATCTCACCCCTGCTGATAATACAATGCTTACAGCAGTAACTGATCAAGTCGTAAGGTTTTTAATCATTAACTTTTAACGGATGATTTGAAATGTTGAATTTAAAAATATTGGTTTCTAAATACTATGGTAGACCATAACGCAACAAAATTGCATTTATAAAAAAGAAGGTAAAATAAATTTAATTGAATTAAACATTACTATATAACAAATGAACACATTAAATTGTATATTATTGAATTCATAATAAAATTATATAAAAAAGTTAGTTTCATTTTAAAATATTTAAATACCTCAGTGCAGGGGCGTACCCTTGGGGGGGAGGGGGCGTTAGGTGGGGGCGACTCCACCTCCTTTTTTCTGTGGATGCCTTTTAATATACATGTTCATTACTTTCTGTGGAACTTTTGATAACTCTTCATTAGCATCACATTTACGTAGTAGCTTATACTTTGCATCCATTTTCTCATCTCTGACTGTTATTTATATATTTTTGAGAAAAATAACGAATCCTTTAAAGATTAAAATCAATGTTTCTATGTAAATAATAGTTTAGTTAACATGTCTTACTTATATAGAATTAATTAACACTATAAAACACATAACAATTTCCGACCTCCCTTTCCTGTGTACGCTCCTTTGTACTCCCTTGTGTACGCCCCTATGTACGCCCCTGTGTACGCTCCTGTAAATGTCCTGTGTACGCCCCAGTGTACGCCCCTGTGTACGCCCCTGTGTACGTCCTGTGTACGTCCTGTGTACGTCCTGTGTACGTCCTGTGTACGCCCTGTGTACGTCCTGTGTACGTCCTGTGTACGCCCCTGTATACGCCCCTGTGTACGCCCCTGTGTACGCCCCTTTGTACGCCCCTGTATACGCCCCTGTGTAGACCTCTGTGTACGCCTCTGTGTAAATCATTCAATTATAAAAAATAAAGGGACCTTTTTTGCCACATTAGATGTAGGTATATTTATCTACACTTAATTATAGCAGAAATCACACAAATTTTCTTTATCTTTATTATATGTCCAAAACATACCTAAGTATTCTTTTTTTTTAAATATTATCCGCTAGTAAATACCGATCACACCAATACTTATTAATTATTTTCAGCTAGTTTTATTACTCCGATTTAATCACACAACACGTCTTATCAGAGCATGTTGGATTATTTTATTTTATATATTACTATACTTTGTTACAATATTGATACCTAGAATCGGTAATATTGTATAACTGAAATCTAACAATACGATTGCAGATTACATGAGTCATTTATATTGTATAGGGTGTAGCCAAGAATCCACCCAACGTCAGAGACTGCACAGCAACGAAAAATTGTGTCGCCTATCCTCGATATTGCGATGTCACCGAGACCTGTCAGGCGATGGTATCTTACCGATTGAGTTCTGACATGTTAGCAGTCGACTTTGAGATGGTGGCCAACTCTACCGACAACATTCGACTAGGTCTTTCTTTGGAGGAAAAATCCGTAAGCCGTATTTATTTTTACTTCATGGAAAACATTATATTGCTAATAATTATTTTACGACTATATATAGATATTTGATACCTATAACGAAGGGCGAGGGTACACACACTTCTTAGGCTAACCATGTTCTATGTAAAGCTATGAAACAGAAGTTTATTTCAATAATATATCTTTTTTAATTCAAAGATTATTGGCGTTTCAAAGACAGTGTTCAGTTGGTGGACGCTGCTTGAACGCCGATTTTTAAAGACAAATTCATTGTAACCAACATTTTATGTAAATTCCGTATATATTTCTCTATTATAAAAGTTATACACGCGACATGTATGTGATATGATTCAAATGTATGTGATATATTATTCGAATGAATGTAATATATGATTCAAATGTATGAGATGTATTATTCAAATGTATGTGATATATGATTCAAATGTATGAGATGTATTATTCAAATGTATGTGATATATGATTCATATGTATGTGATATATGATTCAAATGTATGAGATATATTATTCAAATGTATGTGATGTATGATTCAAAATGTATGTGATATGTGATTCAAATGTATGTGATATGATTCAAATATATGTGATGCATGATTCAAATGTATGTGATATATGATTCAAATGTATGAGATGTTTGATTCAAATGTATGAACATTGTTTCTATTTTATTAAAAATTAAGATTTTCATTCATTTTTCATCCTACTTTTCGCAAAAATATATATCAATTGCATCACTTCTTCATTAGAAAAATAAGGACTTTTATATATTATAAAAAGTAGTTTACTAATCAGTAGTATGTTTTTGTAACCGTGAAAAATTGTAAAATATAAATGGTAGCAAAAATTAGTTGTTTATTACAAATTTTGAAATTTAAAATGTTGTAATTTTTTTATTACTGTTATAATTTAAACATATATGTACACGTAATAAAAAAGTTATTATGGTATATTTTACAAAGTGTAAAATACTACAAAATGGGAATATTACTATGTTGAATACAACAAATGATATGTACTGTCCTTTCATTTTTATTTCAGGATAATTATCTGTGTATCATTTGTTATAAATCACACATTTATGGAAAGCAATATATTCAGGCTTCAATAGTAATTGGTGATACCGATTATTATATTATAGGGGTAAGTATAAATATAATATTTGACTATATCGAAATTGAATTATTTTTTATTGGAAGAGATTGAAAGTCTTTTTTACTCGCTGGACTTACAAGATTTTCCCACTGTATAGCATTTTGTATAGCATCCCATGTACAATGTAGTGTTGAATTTGTAGTCGGTTCTTAATTCTTTTAGGTTAGCTTTGTGTTAAGTGTATATAATCTATGTAACTTTTTTTTAAATGCTTACTTTATCCCTTTTTATTAAATGTCTAAATGTCTTTCCTAATTTTTTAAAATTTATATCTTCCTGTTTTTCAATTGTAAACTTTATGATTGTATTCACCAGAGTACTTCTAGAACTGTTATGAGCATTTCTTTGAGAGTACTGCCGAATTTATCGGCATACTGCGTTTCTATATATCTTCAGAAACATTCGATTTGTGATAATTGTAGTATGTCAGGTGGTTTAGTGGTCTCGTAACCTTTCTTATCCACGAGATTATGGTGTTGTTGCTAGATAAACAATAAACGGGACGAGGCTAATGCAGTATTTCTATGGTACTTCTTTGTTTGTTTTGAATATGTACTATATGTGTTTACTATTTTGATAAAAATGGAGACTTTGTGGACTATTATGGAGATTAGGCGGATCTCACCAGGATCTATGGTTTCTATAATATGAACAAAAGTTTACCCCTTTCAGTTGATATAGATTTTAGTCGATTATAGTTAACCCTTTGACGGCGACAGGGCACTGGTGACCCAGACAATTAAAGACCTGTAGAATTGTTAAATGTTTAATATTTAAAGTTACCATTCATGTTATCAATAAATATAGGGTCTTTTGAACACACATACAAATAATAGTAGAAATCGGTCATTATAAATAATTTATACTGTAGCAGCAATATATTGATTTTTATAGTTTTGCTAATTTTGTATTCGGAAGTAGCCTGCAACAATAAAAGATAGCTTTTAGGAATATCTTCTACGGTTTTATACAGAAGGCGCCTATACGGAAGCACACAGAAAATATATAATAGATACGGTAATGCATGCTATCAAATTACTCAAATGTATTGTATGGGTCACTGGTGACCCAGTAGCCGGTAAAGGTATAAATAGGTGGGTGAGACAAGTTTTGTTATGGCTAGAGTTTATCAGTCGTATTTCAGTAGCTGGGTTAGTGCTAGTGCTAGTGCCAGGGCTAAGACTAAAAAATGGACTAGTTAGCCCGGAGTGCCAAGTGTGTATTTCAGTA